>JAPVLO010002995.1:0-26767 GCA_027257055.1 Cephalopachus bancanus
TCCCACCTGTTACCAGGAGAAGGTTTTCCTCCCAGTGTGGGAGGGGTTGATGCTCGGGTTCTTGTGTTCACATTTGCAAAGAGTTCGCAGACACAAGGAGAAGCAGGATAAGCAGTAGCTTTATTAAGCAAAGAAGCACACACTCTCAAGAGGGGAGAGCAGCAGAACAGCCCCGGGGAAGCTGCTGCTTCTGCATCTGTTGTTGAGCATAACTTTTATTCTTGGGGGTGCTGGGGGGTGGAATTTGGGTGGTCTTAGAGCTGGGTCTCTGCTACTCCTCTCTCATGTCAGGCAGAGGACTGCTAGGCCTTCTAGGGTCACACCAGTTCTGTCATGGCATCAGGTGTATGACAGAAGTGGGAGGCCCCTTTTAAAGGTAATTTTATGTTACTAGCATTACAATGAAGGTAAAAGTAGGTCATGCTTACTTAGGTCAACCTTGGGTGTTGATGTGCATGTTCCAGAGGTCTCTAAGCTAGTTCCTCCTTGGATGGTGGCTCTTGACTGCAAGCATCGTGGATATAGAGACTACAATGCTGCAGGTTACCTGATAAGTCTAACAGGTCTTTCTTTCTTTCTTTTTTTTTTTGAGTTGGAGTCTCACTCTGTCGCCCAGAGTGAGCCCCCGGGCCAGGGCAGCCTCGACCTACTGGGCCCCAGCGATCCTTCCGCCTCAGCTTCCGAGTAGCCGGAATTACAGGCGTTCGCTACCACCCCCGGGTGATTTTTGATTTATTGTAGAGATGAGGTCTCGCCAAGTTGCCCAGGCGGGTCTCGAACCCGCGGGCTCAGGCAGTCCACTCACCTCAGCCTCCCAAAGGCGCGGGATTACAGTCTGAGCCACCAAGCCCCGCTGTGTGAAGTTTCTTATAGCAGGCTACTTGCTTGCATTCGAGGTTCTATACCAGCTGCTACAGGCATCAATGAGCTTGGAACTGTCTTACAGTCCTAACACTTTTTCTAGTCTCACCTGCCTACTCGGTCACACCCACCCATCCACCCATTCAGCTACCTCCCATCTCTCTACCCACCCACTATTCACCCACCCGCCCCACCTATCTACGACCACCCACCCATCCAACCATCTGTCCACCCACTCATCCCCTCTCTCTACCCCTCTACCCCCCCCCCCCACCACCCACCCATCCACCTGTCCACCCACCTACCCCCACCCACTAGCACATCCACCTCACCCATTCACCCATCCTTCCATCACCCATTGAGTAACTACTTTGGGAGCATCTCCCCCCCTCAGGCCTTGGTCATATGGTCTGGAAAAACCCTGGTGAGTAAGACAGTCGTGGTCTGCAGGGCTCTTCCTGGGAGGTGTGAATTCTTTTTTTTTTTTTTTTTGAGTTAGAGTGTCACTCTGTCACCCATGCTGGAGGGTAGTGGCACACTCACAGTCATCGTAGCCTCGAATTTCTGGGTTTAGATGATCCTTCTGCCACAGCCTTCCAAGTAGCTGGACTACAGGCACATGCCACCACACTTGGCTAATTTTTTTTTTTAATTTATTGTAGAGATGAGGTCTTGCCAAGTTGGCCAGGCTAGTTTCAAACCTGTGGCTCAGGCGATCCTCTCACCTTCCAAAGTGCAGGGATTATAGGCGTGAGCCGCTGCAGCTGGCCTGAGGTGTGAATTCTTAGCATGTAGTTTTATAGATGGAGCTGTAATAGGATATAAAGCTAACCCCAAGGTGGTCAAAACTAGGTGTATTTTGGGAAAATACCTTTCTGATGAAGTTTATTTTTTCCCTTCCTGCTTTCTTCCCTTCCTTCTTTTGTCCTCCTTTTTTCCCCCTAAAAGTAGTGTGCATCTACGTCAGAGATTTGAGGTGTCATGTGCCACTGATGGTCTCTCAAGCCTCATGCTTTCATTTGATTTCCTTTTTGATGCAAAATAAATTTTTGAAACGCGCTATAATCAGTGGCATCGTAATTGCAGTAAGGGACGTTCCTCTCAGTTAGAGGTAACCCATAGTTCAGCAATTCCACAAGCCAGGAACATTTGTCTGTTTAGAGCTGGAAAGCCAAGGAAGAAGGGGTTAGCAAAAAAAGGAAAAAAATTCATACTTTCCAAAGAGTAAGTATATTTTTACACCTCTGCAGGCTGTCCTATTTTCTCTTTCTCCTATTTTATGTGGCAGCGCTAAATTTAAAGCAAATGGAAAAACAACAGACAACAGTCTTTACAACAAAAGACATTGTATCAAACAAATTAACCAAGGCAAGTCTGCTGGGAAGGTTTTCATTATCTGAGTTTTGTGCATACCCAGCCGCGTTCTGATGTGGCACATAGAACTTTGGCAGCCAAATCATTCTGGCATGTGACAGTGACTGCCCTTATTTTGAAGCAAGTTATTATTTCCCAAGTATTGTAACGCGGCAACTTCCTGGTCATTGCAGCACTCATCCTAAGGATATCTTTTAGATGGAAATTCAAAAACACAAAATCTAGATTGTTTAGAAATATCTAGTCATAAAAATGACATGCTATGAATATCCACAAGCTTCAGGGCTTTGTCTCTTCCTACAACTAGGGCCAGTTTGCTGAGCAACTCTGGCTTCCAGACTCTTCCCTTTCTTTCTTTTTATTTTTTTGAGTCAGGGTCTCACTCTGCTGTCTAGGTTGGAGCACAGTGGCATGAGCATAGCTCACCACAGTTCGATCCCCTGGGCTCAGGCGATCGAGTAGCTAGAACTACAGACACGTGCCACCATGACTCGCTAATTTTCTTGTTTTTTATAGATATGAGATCTCACTATGTTGCCCAGATTGGTCCCGAACTCCTGGACTCAAGAGATCCTCCCACCTTGGTCTCCCAGAGTGCAGGGGTTACAGGTGTAACCACACCCAGTCCCTTTTTTTCTTTTATAGGAATACGATTCTAGGATTGCCACATCTTTTGCTTGGGTAAGACAGACTCTAGCATTTTCTTTTCTTTTCTTTTCTTTAAAGCAGGCTTTATTAAGAGAACAGAAAAGCTCCCACAGTGGGAGGGGACCCAAAGGGGTGGCCCAAATCTCGCATTTTCTAAGGCTGCTTGCTATTGATTCTTGCAGTTTTGATTCGAGAGATCTGAGCAAACTTTGGTTCTAGCTCTTACGCATTTCAGATGCAGAAGCGAGGGTTTTGCCAATTTTTCCTTAGGCTGTTTGTCTTCTAACAAAGTAACAACCTAAATATTTCCAAGTTGTGAGGATGTCAGCCAAGAAGTTGGGTAATGTATAAACAAAACCACATCAAAATAGCCTGTTCTTTTCAGTATCTTACAGGTGCCCCAGGGTCGGGTGTAGTGGCCTGCACAGGTAATCCCAGCATTTAGGGAGGGGGAGACAGGAGGATTGCCTGAGCCCAGGAGTTTGAGACCAGCCTGGGTAACATAGCGAGACCTCGTGCTAGAAACGGGGTCATGGGGACACTCCCATCTCCAGACTGGGATCCAAAAACAACAAGGAGACTCAGAGATCAGTAGAGTGAAGCAGTTTTTTTTTTTTTAAATAATGCTCTTGTAAGAATGGGTGTCCCTCAGATGAGCAGGTACACCGAAGCAGTTTCAGCTAGAGTATTTAAGCCCTAAAATGCAAGTCCCTCCCATTTCCCCATAGGCTGGGTACTTCCAGAGGTTACATCATTTTTCCGGGTGTCACCTACATGTCATATATAGATTGGTTTACATGGTTAATTTATTTGCATGTCCTATTTATTAATTGGTTAACATAGGTATGATGTACTTACTTTACTTGCATGTTCTATTTGCCGATTGGCATACAAGATTTTGTTTTAATTGAGTCCTATCAAAGTTTAAATGAAATAGCCCACCAAAGTAAAAGCCCGCAAAAGAGAACAAGAAGCAGGAAGTGACTAAGCAAAAAGCAGTTACGTACAACTTATGGCTTGCTGTGAAAATAAATCATTCTTTTTCTTACACTTGTCTCTACAATAAATAAATTAGCTGGGTGTGTTGGCACATGCCTGTAGTCCCAGGTACTCTGCAGGCTGAGGTGAAAGGATTGCTTGAGCCCAGGAGGTCAAGGTGGTAGAGAGCCAGGATCATGCTGCTATGCTCTTGCCTGGGCTACAGAGTGAGACCTTGTCTCAAAAGAGGAGGTGGGGAGAGGGAGAGAGAGAGAGAGAGAGAGAGAGAGAGAGAGAGACCCAAGCTCCTGGCTTCAAATGAATTTATTATATAATTGCTTAAAGATTCTCCACATGGGGCAAAATCAGTCTTCACAATCTCTCTTTGTTGCTCAGGCTGGAGTGCAGTGGCATGCTCACGGCCACCACAGCCTCGACCTGCTGGGCTCAGGCAATCCTTCCACGTCGGCCTTCCAAGTAGTTGGAATTACAGGTGTGCGCCACCACACCCAGCTAATTTTTTTAATTTATTTATTGTACAGACGAGGTCTCACCAAGTTGCCCAGGCTGGTCTCGAACCCCTGGTTTCAGGGATCCTCTCACCTTAGCCTCCCAAAGTGCTGGGATTACAGGCTTGAGCAACTATGCCCAGCCTTCACTTTTAAAAAAACAATTTCAAACCATTCAGGCCAAAGTATCCACTTGGACCCTTTGTCCCCATGAGTGGCTGTGATGCTACTGTATGCAGATGCACACAAGCTGACCCTGAGGTTGAATCTTGAGTGTTGTGAATGGCTCAGACAGGAGCATTGCTGGCTGTGCAGACAGATGTGCTCATGGGTCAGCACTGCTGACACCATCACGTGAGGGCATCAGAAACCTGAGCGCCCTCTGGTTCAGGGGAAGATGTGGCGTGTGCTCTGTCAGCTCTGACAGCCGTTCTGTGTCATGGGCAGCACCTGCAGGACCAGGAAGGAGCTGTCCCTCTGCCTCAGGTGACAGCCTGCTGGTTGGAACTGGGAGAGTCACCTACTGACTGTCCAGCCTCACTTTGCCGGCCTGGGTACTCAGCCCCGTTCATTCTCCACCAGGAATCACAATGTGTACCTGGCAGAGGGGTCTCCCTCACCCATATCCCCACCCACAGTGTTGCCACGCAGCCTAGGACGGGGAAGCCCCTCTGCACACAGCCCCTGTGTCTTTCGATCCCTCTGCTATGAGCACAGGCCTACGTGGAGTCTGGTCATAAAACCATCACCACCCCTGCTCCAGTGGGGCCCAGTCACTTTGTCCACCCTCAGCAGGGGGCTGCCGGCAAAAAGCCCCAAATGGGATTTCTTCTCCATGGCAATGTGAAGGGCATCTTTGTAGAGGATCGAAAGCGGAGGGGCGGGGGGGACATGTACATTTAGTGGATCCCAAGTCGTGAGGGGTTGGAGCGATGGCCGAAGCGGTGTCCTCTTTCTTCCATAGTGAACACAGGCCAGAGGTTGTCAGGAAGGGAACTGTTTCTCACAGCAAAGCCCTAGCTAGCCCAGGCTGCCCGGCTGGCACTTCCTTGTGACCCTGTGGGGAGTGAGGGCCAGGGTGTGGCAGACTGCTCTTTCAGGTGGGGAGTCGGGCGGGGAGGTTGTGTCGGGGCCACAGAAGTTGTGGACAGCGAGTCTTGCTGTGAGCAGGCGCCCTGCGACGGGTGTTCGGCCTCTTGACTCTGGGGTTGCACAGGCAGGCATCAGGAACGTTCCCCGCTGGCCTGCGTGGGGCAGTGGCCTCTCGGGAACAGGAGAGCGCTTTCCGGTTCATTTACAGCACATCCTGGACAGGGAGGAAGGGCTGGGAAGGACTCTAACTAACCCGAGCTAAAAATGGGGAGATTAAAAAAACTAGACTCTAAAGGTTAGGCCGTGTCTTTCCTTCCTTGCTGTCCACGTGAACAGCCTGAGAACACAACCGGCTCCCAGTTGCCTTTGTCCCGGGGGACGGGGTGAAGTGGGAAAGGAGCGTCACGGATGAGCCCCAGAGCTCATTCCCATCCATGGGCTGCAGCCTCTCCCTCCCACAAATCCATCCCAAGCTGACCGAAGCATCAACACCCCTGTGGGTCA
Organism: Cephalopachus bancanus; assembly: GCA_027257055.1. Classification (NCBI taxonomy): domain Eukaryota; kingdom Metazoa; phylum Chordata; class Mammalia; order Primates; family Tarsiidae; genus Cephalopachus; species Cephalopachus bancanus. The sequence continues at coordinate 5,967 of JAPVLO010002995.1, forward strand.
GACTCGTCCGTGATGGAGGTGGGAGAGCGGTACGGGAGCCAGAGGGACCCGCAGAAGCCTGGAATGGCAGGGGCCGTGTGGCCACAAAGGTTCTACTGGCTTGTTGGAGGTTTCTTCAAGTACGAGACGAGACTTCAAAGATGGTAGAGTCGGCTAGGACCATCCAGTCCAGCGGGGCTCTTTTACAGACAATGAGACTGAAGTCCTAAGAGGTCAGGGCCATCCAGCCGGTGAGGAGCAAAGCCAGGCCAGGAAGCTGGCCCGCCTCCTCGCTCCTGGTCACTGCTGTCTGCATTATGTCTCAACTTATGTCTTGTGTCTGGCTGGGTCATGCTCGTCGCCCTCAGCAGTTGGCTCTGTGGTGCACCCAGCACTGTAGTGAGTCTGAAGGCTGCTGTTCCCATCTTGTGGATGAGCACACCGAGGCGCAGACAGGCTTAGTAGGTGAGTCAGCAGCACTCTCCTATGTTTCAGCCTAAAACCAGGTCCCAGGTAACACAGCAAGTCAGAACAAGAGTTAGAATTCAGGTGGGCATGGTGGCTCACATCTCTGTAATCTCAGCACTTTGGGAGGCCGAGGCAGGGGGATCTCTTGAGCCCAGGAGTTCAGGACCAGCCTGGGCAACATAGTGAGACCTGATCTCTACAAAAAAATCAAATAATTAGCGGAGTGTGGTGGCATGCTCCTGTAGTCCCAGCCATTCAGGAGCCTGAGGTGGAAGGATTGTCTGAGCCTAGGAGGTTAAGGCTGCGGTGAGCCCTAATCATGCCACTGCACTCCAGTCTGGGCCACAGAGTGAGACCCTGACTCAAAAAAATAAAGGACAAAAGGAGAGTTAGAATTCAAACTCAGGTCTTTGGACTGAGTCTAAGCTATTTCCACTACCCCGTCAGTCATCAAGCTTTCTGCAGTGCTTTCTTTCATTAAAATGTTTCTCATGTGGGTTATATTTATTTTATTCCTGCATTTACATTTTGGGAATGAGTGAAACACACGCATTTTTTTTTAAACCAAGAACATTCTGTCTTTTCAGCCTCAGTCCGTGCTCTCCCACTCAGACTCAGTGACATCCTCTGCCCCAGTTTTGACCTTCCTGGTCCCAGAAAGGATGATTGTTAACTTGAGAGGTGTTTCCAAGCTGAAGTCAGGCATGACCTTGTCTCTGTTGCTGTGCTGGAATGTTAGGGCTGAGTAGGACCCTAGATAGAGTCTGGTGTCATCCCTTCTCTTCTCAGTTGAGAAAACCGAATCCAGGCTGGGCGCAGTGGCTCACACCTGTCATCCCAGCACTTTGGGAGGCCAAGGAGAGAGGATCGCCTGAGCCCAGAAGTTTGAGACCAGCCTAGGCAACGTGGCAGAACCTTTTCTCTATGATAAATCAAAAAATTAGCTGGGCGTGGTGGTGTACACCTGTAGTTCCAGCTATTTGGGAGGCTGAGGGAGAAGGATCGCCTGAGTCAGCAGGTAGAGCAGGTTGACCGTCCCACTGTACTCCAACTTGGGTGACAGAATGAGACTCCAACTCCAAACAAAACTAAACTAAATCCAGAAAGTTGAGTTTTTCGCAAGGCCACACGGCTGGCTGGTAGCAGAGCTGGGGTCTTCAGCTAAACTTGGGTTGCCTCCTCTGTCCCTGACTGGCTCCATGCGGTTGCCATGACACTCATGGGACACAGGGCATGCACTGTGGGAACTGCTTCCCTGGGCTCCCCCACCTGGATGCAGGGGTGGGTGCTTCTGAAATAAGCCTTCCCTTAAACTGAACCTTTCAAGAAAGGCATCCACCTCCCCAGGACCATCCTGGACAGGCGTGGGAAATGCCTCCTGGGGCTGATCTCTTCTTTCAGACGCTATGAAACCGGCCGCCAACCTTGACGGGGATGATGCTAGCATGACCCAACCTCCATCTACTTCTTCCTTTCAATTACCCCGGTCCCAGGTCACTCGTGGACACTGCTACAGGCGGGAGAGGGTACTCAGGCTCTGAGGAGCAAGGTCCTGGATGTTTGGACTACCTAGGGACAGCCTCCATTTGTGAGATCCTATACAGTTGCTCCAGATGTATCTTTCCTATGAATGGACAAGTGAATTGAGTACTTTCAGGAGTCAGAGGTTCACATAAACCTTCCCAGGCAGGGCCATTTTACGTCATGCTGATACAGACTCACCTGAGATAAACCCGACTCCACCAGCCTCCACATGAGGCCTCAGGAACATGTGACTTGCTGGAAAGTGCCACGGGCATATCTAAGGGCCCTGCTCACTGAGAGCTGGCCTGGGATCCCACTCGGCCGCAGGCAGGCCAGGAAGGCTGTGTCTGATGACAGGGGCACAGTTCTTTGGGCCAAAGATGGCCCAGACTCAGGCAGTCCAGAGGAGAGGCTGAGAGAGGCAGGATGGGAGGCAGAACAGGGGTCCACCTCCGTCCCACTGTGGGGCCTGTGGGGAAGGATTCTTCAGGCTCTTCTGGGGGACGCGCAGGGGGAGAGGCTCCCGTCTCCCAGCTGGGAGGACTACAAGGGACAGTGCTGGGGACTGAGTGGGGACAATGCCACCAAGGGGTCTGCACGCCAAATGAAGCTTGCCGGTTCCCTCGGGTCGTGCCTGAGACTGATGGGAAGGGAGAGACCTAGACTTCGTAGAGGCTGGTCGTAGGGCTGGTCTTAGGGTCTGGTCGTAGGGGCTGGTCTTAGGGTCCGGTCGTAGGGGCTGGTCTTAGGGTCCGGTCGTAGGGGCTGGTCTTAGGGTCCGGTCGTAGGGGCTGGTCTTAGGGTCCGGTCGTAGGGGCTGGTCTTAGGGTCCGGTCGTAGGGGCTGTCTTAGGGTCCGGTCGTAGGGGCTGGTCTTAGGGTCCGGTCTCCCAGCTGGGAGGACTACAAGGGACAGTGCTGGGGACTGAGTGGGGACAATGCCACCAAGGGTCTGCACGCCAAATGAAGCTTGCCGGCTTCCCTCGGGTCGTGCCTGAGACTGATGGGAAGGGAGAGACCTAGACTTCGTAGAGGCTGGTCGTAGGCGCTGGTCTTAGGGTCTGGTCGTAGGGGCTGGTCTTAGGGTCTGGTCGTAGGGGCTGGTCTTAGGGTCTGGTCGTAGGGGCTGGTCTTAGGGTCTGGTCGTAGGGGCTGGCTTAGGGTTGGTCATAGGTGCTAGACTTAGGGCCTTGTCTTAGGGTCTGGCCTTAGCAGCCGGTGTTAGGGGCTGGTTGTAGGTGCTGGTCACAGGGCCTGATCATAGAAGCTGGTCTTAGGGCTGGCCCTGGGGGCTAGACTTAGGGTCTGGTCTTAGGGACTGGTAGTATGGGCTGGTCTTAGTGCCTGGTCTTAGGGCTATTATTGGTCCACATACCAAATCACAAGAGTCAAATGATCATCAGCAAGCATCAAGTCATCTTGAGAACATTCTCTGAACAACACTCAAGTATCTGGATGAGAACACTCACGGATTTGTAATCATTTATTGTAAATCACTCATAGCTGACATGTTATTAATGGCAAAACTAATACTGTTTAACACCTGCTGGATGAAGAGCTTCATTAGGACAATTTCCAATTGGCATCATTTCTTTTTCTAAAATTTAGATTTTAAATCCTACTTTTTTCCTGAAAATATCTACCTTCCAAGTGCTCCAACACCAACACTATAAGGTCTTTCTTTTGCTCTAATATCTAACACAAAGGGCACGCGACCCATTAATTCAACATCCTCTTTACAAGGCAAATTGACACACAAAAAGTTTCTTAATCCAGAAGCTACATAATGATCATTTTATATTTTGACACAAAATCAAGGAAGGCTGCATGCAGGTGAAACATTAGTAGACATCGAATTCAGGACAGCTGTCAGTTACTAAGATCTGATGACCTGGTGTGGAAAATTAATACGCTTATTTAGCAGAAGTAAAGTACATGCATCAATTAGGATATAAATTAGGTGTCCAAACATTTAAATGAGAGCTTGATTTGCACTTAATTTGATGTCTGGCATGTCTGAGTTATATACCTTTAAAATGACAATAGCAAAAAGAACAAAATCAAACATCTGAGCAGGCACTGATTTCAAGGGTGGGCCAGGCACAGGCTGGGGACGTGAGACTAGCTGGGCAGTGAACGAATCTGTTGAAGCAAAGATTGCGGGGCCTGAACAAGCGGTAAAAAGGGAAAAAAAAAAAAAAAAAAAAAATACAAGAGCTGTTTCCTGCTTCCTCGGTTTTAAAGTGTTCAATTCTCTAAAACAAATACAAAGCCCACCCACACGCAATAATTACAAACAGAAACATTCTTTAGTTACCACAGGGACCCCTCTTCTGTCTCCCACCCTGGCTCTCTGCTCCTTCAGCAAATGTGTTTAAAAGCAAAGCTGGGTTAATTGGTAGAAAAGGAAGCCAGTGCTCTCTTGAATCACACTGAGAGAACATTAAACTCCTCCATGCCCTCAGGGTTAAGGTCATGTACAAGCACATGACAATGTCTATTGGACACATTGTAGCTACAGCGACTAAATCACATGGCTACACTCTAACGTTAAATCACAGGAATACTGACTTAAAATGTGTTTCCACTGATAGTTGGATCTCCACATTATCTTGAGACAAACAACAACTTCCCAAACCACGTAGATCCCGGCCCCTCCCACCCCCCGCCCCCTCCCATGAGCCAACAAACCAGAGAACCCTAGTAACAAAAGCTGTGAGCTGAGGTGGCCAGGACACCGGGGTGGCGGCTCCAGGTTCAAGTGCTTCCATCTCCAGTCTTGGCCTTCCGGGCCTCGATCATCGGCTTGGGTGCCCGCTTGCGGTCGGTGGCCAGCCCCAGCAAGCACATGGCGTCAATGAACCAGGTGGTGGGGTTGAACTTCAAGCCAAATTCGCTCGCCGAGTAGTCAAAGGGGAAGGTGTGGTGGTAGTTGTGGAAGCCTTCGCCTGCAGGACAGAGCGCGTAGACAGGACTCGGTCACCACCCCTGGACAGCTGTCTTTATTTTATTTTATCTACTTTATTTTAGAGTCAAGTGAGAATTTACTGCATAAGTAAGTTGCATGCAGGTGAAGTCTGGGCTTCTGGCTGGCCCTCTCTCCGCCTGATAGTGGACCAGGAACCGCCCCCCCCATGTGCCATGTGTTCTCCCCTCCCTCCCCAGCAGTATCCAGCTATCTGGTGACCCACCGTTGTCTACCAGATTTTTGTTTGTTTATTTGTCTTTAAAGAGATGAGGCCTCACTATGTTGCCCAGGCTGGTCTCGAACTCCTGGGCTCAGGCCATCCTCCTGCCTTGGCCTCCCAAAGTACTGGCCTGCACAGACTTTTCATCACCTACTTTTTTGAGGATCCATCACGTGTGAGGCATTGTGTCAAGCTCTGTGGGGAATTCCTTCAGAAAGCATTGACTTAGTTGGCTAGACACTAAACAGAACCAGAAAAGCAACACCAAGTTGGCAGCAGGACATCACAAGAGGAGTTTCCTGCGTGAATTGCAGGCTTGATACCATGACTTCACAGCTGTACTTCCTAAGGTCAAGGCTAAATGGCTGGCAACAGATCCTTCTGATGTTAGTCAAGGAAAAGCCTCTGTGGGTTGGAGTGATTTTAAAAAGCCTTCTTAGAAGGAGAGTGCAGAAGAGGGAGATAAGACTTGCTCAGACCACTTGTTCAGTGAAGGAATCTGATCCTTAAATATCCAGCATCGACCTATGTATCACCCTGCTCCTCTCAGCGGGTAGCTTTCACTGTCTGACTTTTATTAAAGTATATTCATGAGACGTCTCAAACCTCCTCTGATTTAATTTTCTAAACTTCTTTCATTTGCTTATTCCTTTTTTTTTTTTGGGTTAGAGTCTCACTCTGCTGCCTGGGCTGTAGTGTCATGGCACACTCACGGCCACTGCAGTGTCAACCTGCTGGGCTCAGGCTATCCTTCCACCTCAGCCTTCCAAGTAGCCACAACTACAGGTGCGTGTCACTACACCAGGCTGATTTTTAAAATTTATTGTAAAGATGAGGTCTTGCCAAGTTACCTGGGCTGGTCTTGAACCCATGGGCTCAGGGAATCCTCTCACCTCGGCCTCCCAAAGTGCTGGGATGACAAGCTTGAGCCATCACACCCGGCCCTTTTGTTTATTTCTTAATTGACAAATACAGTATGTATGTACTTATCATGCACACCATGTGGTTTGAAATCTGTACGCACCGTGGGACGGTGAAATCGAGCTAACGGACATGTGCATCACCTCACAGGCACTTAGACTCCATCTACTCTCTCAGTGGTTGTCAAAAACACAATACGTTGGTATTAACTGTGGTCACCACATCGTCCAACACGTCTCCTGAGCTTATTCCTCTTGTCAAACTGAAAGTCCATGCCCTACGAACAGCACCCCCCCACTCCCAGCCCCTGAGAACCCCCATTCCACTCTCTGCTTCTGTGAGTTCAACTCTTTTAGCTCCCACATATGGGTGAGAACATGCAGCATCTGTCTCCTGCTGCCTGGTTCACCACATGTGGCATCATGTTCTGCAGGTTCATTCCAATGGCAGGGTTGCCTTTTTCGAGGCGGCATAGTATCCCACTGTGCATATATGCCATGTTTTCTTTATCTAGGCAGCTGTTGATGGACACATAGGTTGAGTCTTGGCCTTTGTGAGTCATGCTGTAATAAACATGGGAGTGCAGGTGTCCCTCCCACATGCTGATTTCCTTCCCTTTAGCTACATACCTGGAAGTGGGATTGCTGGATCATGTGGTGGTTTTATTTTTAGTATTTTGAGGAAACGCCACGCCATTTTCCATAAGCCATTCACACCAGTTCCCATCACCGTCAAGTGTGCAAGGGTTCCCTCTCCCCACATCCTCACCCACACTCCCCCTTCATCTTTTGGATAGCAGCCATTCTAGCAGGTGGGCAGTGCTATCTCACTGTGGTGTTAACTGGCATTTCTCTAATGATTAGTTCATTTGACTTTCAAAACCAGCCTTATGGAAATAAAATTCACTGACCACACAATGCACCCGTTTGGCGTATACAGTTTAGTGGCTTTCAGCACATTCACAGAGTTGAGCATCCACCCATCAGGACAGTGAGTTTTAGAATGTCTCCATTACTCTCCAAAAGCCCACGCTCCTTGCCTGTTACCCCTAGTGCCACCCGCTCCCTCCCAGCCTTATTTTCTGTCTCTATGAATTTGCCTATTCTGGACACCTTAGATAAGTAAAGTCATGCAATATGTAGTCCTTTGAGATGGCATCTTTCACTTAGCATCATGTTGTTTTCATGGTTCATCCATGTGGTGGCAAGTGTCAGAATTTCATTTTTTTTCATTGCCAGATAGTATTTCATTTTCTATATACATAAAATGTACCACATTGTATACACATTGTATTTATCTATTCTTCAGTTGATGAGCATTCAGGTCGGTTCCATTTTTCAGCTATTATGAAGAATGTTGCCGTGAACATGCAAGTTTTCATGTGGACACGTGTTTTCATTTCTCTCAGGTATAAGTCTAGGGATGGGGTTGCTGGATCACAGGGAAATGCCAGGCTCTTCTCTTACTTCTTAAGTGGCGACCAGCTACCACCTAGCTCTACCACTGACCACATTTGAAGGATTTCACTCTGGTGAGTATATGTCAAGAGGGACCCATTTGTGATCTGCATTTTGGGTTTTTTTTAATTTATTTTTTGAGTCTGAGTCTCTGTCACCCAGGCTGGAGTGCCGTGGCACGATCCCAGCTCACTGCAACCTTGACCTCCTGGGTTCAGGTGATCCTTCTACCTCAGCCTCCCAAGTAGCTGGGACTATAGGTATGCACCACCACTCCTGGCAATTTTTGTATCTTTGGTAAAGACGGGGTCTTGCTATATTGCCCAGGCTGGTCTTGAACTCCTGGGTCAAGCGATCCTCCTGCCTCTGCCCCCAAAGTGTTGAGATGATAGGAGTGAGCCACCATGCCCCACCCCAAGGCACTTTTCTCCTGTGTACCAGTTATTCCAAAGCTAAACTTGGTGTTTATTCCACCTTCACTTGCTGCTGTCAATGCGAGGTGACAAGAACTTTCCACTTACTAACCCCTGGGGGCTTAGTAAGTGGATGACCGAATTAAGTGACAGTGGAATGTCATCATTGAGTGGCAGAGACCTCTCCACTTAACAGCAGGGACTTCCCTTCTGGGCTTGATCTCTGCACTCAAGGCTCCACTTACCAAGAAGCCCAAGTTGCCTCTGTTAAAGGGACAGCTGATATTTATTAACCACTTACAGTGTGCCAGGCAGAGTGCTAAGTGATTTAACAGAGATTAACTTCTGTAATTCTCACACCTCTGAACTAATTGCTATGATTATCCCTATTTTATTTTTTTTCCTTTTAAAAAATGTTTTGGTTTTGTAGAGACGGGTGGCGCTATGTTGCTCAGGCCAGTCCTGAACTCCTGGCATCAGGTGACCCTCCCACCTTGGCTTCCCAAAGCGCTAGGATTATGGGCATGAGCCTCTGTACCCAGCCAATTATCCCCATTTTAAAATGAAGACATGACTGCACAGAAGGGATGGGTAACTCATCCAAGGCCACATGACTAGCAATAACAGCAACACCACAAAGGCTTATTTCGTGATGAGCACTGCAGCCAACACGCTGTTAACTCATCCAGCCCTCTAATGACCCCTGGAGGAGGTAAGTGTTACTGTTAGGCCCACTTATTTATTTATTTGATTGACCGATTGATTGATTTGACTGACTTATAGTCAGTTTCACTCTGTGGCCCAGGCTGGAGTATAGTGACACACTCATGGCCACCACAGCGTTGACCTGCTGGGCTGAGGTGATCCTCCCACCTCAGCCTTCCAAGTAGCTGGAACCACAGGCCTGTGCTGCCACACCTGGCTAATTTTTTGATTTATTGTAGAGACAAGGTCTTGCCAAGTTGTCCAGGCTGGTCACAAATCTGGGCTCGGGCAGTCCTCTCGTCTCCACCTCTCAAAGGAATGACAGGCGTGATCCACTGCGCCTAGCTTGATCCTCACTTTACAGATAGGGACACAAAATGTAGAGGAGCCTGGTAACTTGCCCAGAGAGTGAGTGGGAAAAGCAGGTCTCAACCACACGCGCTGACTCCAGAGGCCTCGCCTGTCACCATCTTGTGGGCCCATGAGCTGCCCAGGCTTGTCTCCTCCCAGATTTTTTTGAAGGCCTTTGTCCTTTAAGTCTGCCAGATGGCTGGGCAACTGGGCCGGAATGATCAGGGTGTTTAAGAGAGAAATCACCTGCTGCTTGCACATCAGGAACACTTTCATATAACAAATAGTGACTGATTACTGATCATCTGTGCACTGGGCAGTGTACCAAGCCATCTGCACACTCCAGTGACATAGGCATTGTTGTTCCCATTTCACAGATAAGAAAACTGTAAATTAGTCAGGCATGGTGACACATGCCTGGAATCCCAGCACTTTGGGAGGTTGAGGCAGGAGGACTGCCTGAGCCCAGGAGTTTCAGACCAGCGTGGGCAACATGGCGAGACCTCATCTCTACAATAAATCAAAAAATTAGCTGGGCATGGTGGCACTCGCCTGTGGTCCCAGCTACTCAGGAGGCTGAGATGGAAGGATCACCTCAGCCCAGAAGGCTGAGGCAGCCATGAGCCGTGATCACACCACTGCACTCCAGCCTGGGTGACAGAGTGAGACCCTATCTTAAAAAAAATAAAGAAAACTGTAAATCAGAGAGATCACATGACTTGCTCAAGAGTTGGGACTCTAAGTCAGGGCTCAAGTTCGCTCCACTCTGCTTCTCTTGACCGAGGCCACTAAACTATAGAGAAGCCAAGGAAACCCGGGCGCCATTCTCCCGGCTGGCTCCCAATTCCCCACTCACCGATGGCGCCCACTGCAACGAGCGGGTTCTGCCGAGGGCTGATGTTCTTGTCGTAGGGCCGATTTCCATACATGTGGGCGGCGCTGTTGACCAGCCAGGTGACATTGAGGGAGACGGCATAGCGGAGGATGGAGGCCAGGAAGTAGGCGTTCCACAGACTCTCTCCCCAGGCGCACCAGGGCACCAGTGTGGGCACCACGAAGCACATGAGAACCACGGAGATCTTGTAGTACCTGGAAGGCAGGATATCACGCGTCAGGAGGCACATGGGTGGCAGAGAGGCAGGCTGAGCCAGTCACAGGAAGGCCAGGGCAGGACCCGAGGAGGAGACGGTGCCGTTGGCCCTTTCACTCTCCACGTAAGAAGAAGCCTGTCGTGTGGGGCCATAAGCCCACCTACCCACAGGGCTGGCAGGTGATGCGACTTGAGAACCAGGACAGGCAGAAGGCCATCAAAGTGGCAGCCCTGAGCATACCCGAGAAGAATTTAATTTTTTAATGAAAAAAATTATGTTAAAATTAATGTTTTTAAATCATAGAGATGAGTTCTCACTATGTTGTCCAGGCTGATCTTCAACTCCTGGACTCAAGCAATCCTCTTGCCTTGGCCTCCCAATATCCTGGGATTACAGGCATGAGTCACCGTGCCCGGCCAAGAATTTTAATATAAAATAATCAACACTGTGCTGGCCAAATTCATGTATCTTGCAGCTACATTTATCCCACAAGGCACCCGTTTGAGAGAGCTCCCAGGGCTTTCTTTCATCAGTCAATCAACCTGATAGTTAGGTTTGCTCAAATAATTTCAAGTAATATTTACTATTTCTTGAATAATTTTTGGTATATAATGTTGTACTGACTTAGTTTGGTAAAAAATTAGAAAACTCCCCACCAAATATTTTCTGTCCATCAGAGATTACATTCCAGCATAAAAAATAAACAATAATGGCTGGACACAGTGGCACACACCCATAATTCCAGTACATTGTGAGACCAAAACAGGAGAATCTCTTTTTGAGTTGGAGTCTCACTCTGTCGCCCATGCTGGAGTGCAGTGGCACACTGCTCATGGCCACCCCAGTCTCATCCTGCTGGGCTCAGGCGATCCTTCCACCTTAGCCTTCCAAGTAGCTGGACCTACAGGTACACGCTATCATGCCCGTCTAATTTTTTTTTTATTTATTGTAGAGACAAGGTCTTGTCACGTTGCCCAGGCTGGCCTCAAACGCCTGAGCTCAGGCAATCCTCTCACCTCGGCCTCCCAAAGTGCTGAGATTACAGGTTTGAACCACTGCACCAGGCTGGGAGGAGGATCTCTTGAGGTCATGTGTTTGAGACCAGCCTGGGCAACACAGTGAGATCCTGTTTCTACAAGATTTTTTTTTTTAAATAAGAAGTATAGGCCAGGCATGGTGGCTCAAGCCTGTAATCCCAGCACTTTGGGAGGCTGAGGAGAGGGGACTGCCTGAGCCTACAGGTTCAAGACTAGCCTGGGTGATTTGGCAAGACCTTGTCTCTACAATAAATCAAAAATTAGTCGGGCATGGTAGCGCACGCCTATAGTTCCAGCTACTTGGGAGGCTGAGGCAGAAGGATAACCTAAGCCCAGCAGGAAAACACTGGGGTAGCCTGAGCATGCCACTGCACTCCAGCCTGGACAACGGAGTGAGACTCTAACTCAAAAAAAAAAAAAAAAAGTATAGAAACAGACATGGCCACATGAAAAAGCAGTCAATAAAAAGCAAACTGCCCATAGCTTGAGTTCTGGATGTGTCTCTGGCAACCATTTATTTAGCACCTGCTGTATGCTGGGCTCTGAGGGTTAATGACACATGAGCTGAGTGCTGGTGCTACAAAGACAAATTAGATGTAGTCCCTGTCCCGGCTTCAGCCAAGTGGAGCCATGGCCCACCAGCCTCAGGCCATGCAGGAAAGTATCCCTGCAGGGCAGGGAGACAAGCTGGGACATGAAGATGTCCATGTCTGAAGCCACCTGCTCCTGGCTGGCCATTCCCCAACCTCCCAGAGCCCAGGCAAGCTTCCAGAGGCCTCTGTGAAGACACCTGTGTATCAGCTGGGAGGTGGCATGGAGTGAGGGCATGAACTTGGGCAGATGAAGACCCTGACTTGTGTCCAGACCAGCATGTGATTTGAACTTGCCTCTTCTTATTTTTCCACTGTCCTCCTGTGCACAGTTAGATGGTTACCCAAAAGCAGAGCACAAGACAAGACCCTGGGTCTGGGGAATTTCCTTTGGGAAGAGAACTCAGTCAACAGGCATGGGCAGATGGGACAAAGGACAGGGCAGGGGGAAAGCCACACCAGGTGTGTTTGGGAGCTGGCCAGTGTTGGGGGTAACTGAAGTGCATTTTTTTTGAGTCGGGGTCTCTGTCACCCAGGTTGGAGTTCAGTGACACAATCATAGATCACTGCAGCCTGGCCCTCTTGGGCTCAGACAATCCTTCTGCCTCGGCCTCCCAAGTAGCTGAGACTACAGGTGTCACCACCACACCTGGCTAATTTTTTTTATTTATTGTAGAGATGAGGTCTCACCATGTTGCCCAGGCTGGCCTCAAACCCTGGGCTCAGATAATCCTCCCGTCTTGGCCTCCTAAAGTGCTGGGATTCCAGGCGTGAGCCACCACACCTGGCTGAACTTGGATTCTGATGGGACAGAATATACTTCAGAATGACCCTTTCAAGGAATGGAAGGAGGAACTGTTTTTCCGTTGGCTCCAATCCCTCCTTGGCCGAGGGAGACCATCCGGGTGGCAGCCCCCTCATGCCCCCGTTTTTGCTGAGAGGGATCTGTTGGCCTCTCTAACGAAAGTGGCAAAACAGCTCAGGGCAGACAGCAAGAGATGCCATGTGAACCAGGAAGGGGCTGTCGGGGGCACCTGTGCTGGAGGTGGCTAGAGAGACGCTGGAGGGAAAAGTGGAGGCTCTGAGGTACCCAAGAGGGACCCGGCTGGGGAGTCGTAGGATACCACAGGCCACCGCGAGATCAAACGCTGCCAGCCACTGGTACCACATGCTTGTGTGCCAGGACCATCCCGAGGCCTTTCTATGCATCGGCTCAATCTAATTCTCGCCTAAACTCTGGGAAAGGAACTAGTACTATCCCTGTGCTACAGAAGGGGAAGCTGAGCAACAGAGAGAGAATGCAGCTGGCCCAGAGTTGCAAGACTCATGAGGGGTAGACAGAACTCACACCCAGAGTCCCGTCCAAGCCCATGTGCTGTTCTGTGCTGCAGCTGACGTCAAGTGGGAAGTGTGCTATGGAGACTGTGAGCTGTACATAAATGTCAGTTCCCATCATGAACACTATTATTATTTTTTAGAATTATAGAGACAGAGTCTCACTATGTTGCCCAGGATGGTCTTGAACTCCTGGGTTCAAGCTCTCCTCCTGCCTCATCCTCCCAAAGTGCTGGGATTACAAGTGTGAGCTGCCACACCTGGCCCATGATAATGATTTTTACTGGGTACCATATTAACCCATCAGCACCCAATCACCAGTCTCCAGGATACATGGGCTGCATTTTAGTGGAAAGTGGGTGCCTTGGGGGTCGCAGGAGTGAACTGTGTATGAAAGGCAAAGACCAAAGACACGTGGCTCAGAGGGCCCCTGGAGTCATGCACAGGAGGCATGCTCTCAGGTAGCATCAGCAGGGAAGGGAGGACGGCAGCACTGGGTGGAGGGAGGGGTCACCACGATGGGAAGCCAAGGCAGGAGGATTCCCTGTGCCTGGGAATTCGAGACCAGTCTGGGCAACAGATCTTTCTCTACAAAAAAAACAAAACATTAGCTGAGTGAGGTGGCGTGCACCTGTAGTCCCAGCTACTCAGGAGGCTGCACTGGCAGGATCACCTGAGTCCAGCAGGTCAAGGCTGCGGTAGCCTCATGATCATGCCACTGCACTCCAGCCTGAGCAACAGAGTGAGACTCTGACTCAAAAAAAGAAAAAAAGAGAGAGAGAAAAAAAGTGGTCCTGCCTCATCCAGCCACTGACCTCAGGGAGCTCCTAGAAGGGCCAGCCTTGGGGGAGGCAGTCCCTAGCGGCAAGGGCAGTTCTAAGGAGGGACCACAGCCGGAGGTGGGCGTATCAGCTGACGAGGCGTCTGCGTGGAGCACATGGGCCAGCCCTGGCCAAGGGCCTCAGACCTGATGGTGAGTGTGTGAGGTGGAGGGCCTGTGGGGGGAAGGGAGGAGGGCCCTGGAGCCAGGAGCTGCGGCTCCCCGTGTGCACCTCCAAGGAGGAAGGAAAACGGAACCAGGAGAAGCCATCTGGCCATGTGAGTGGCTTCTTGCCCTTTCTCCAACATGAAAGGAGCCCCTCCTAGTCCAGTTCTGAGCCATGGTCATGACTCCTCATCTTGCTCCTGAAAAGAAAGAGAAAGAAGGCTGGGCGTGGTGGCTCACGCCTATAATACCATCACTTTAGGAGGCCAAGGCGAGAGAATGGCTTGAGCCCAGGAGTTTGAGACCAGCCTAGGCAACATAAACCTCATCTCTACAATAAATAAAAAAAATTAGCAAGGCGTGGGGGTGCGCACCTGTAGTTCCAGCTACTTAGGAGGCTGAGGTAGGAGGAACACCTGAGCCTGGGAGGTTGAGGCTGCGGTAGCCGTGATCGTGTCACTGCATACTCCAGCCTGGTCAACAGAGTGAGAACTTGACTAAAAAAAAAAATCACTGTCCTCACCCCCATAAAGCTGCATCAGATCCACTGATGGGGCTGTCCTCCAATTGTCCGGGTCATCGACTGGGGTTCCTCTCTGTGCCACTATACTCCAGTGTCTAGTAGGACGAATGAAAGAAGAAAGCCAGTCTCGGCGGCTCAGCCTGTAATCCCGTGCCTTTGGGAGGCCGAGGTGAGTGGATTGCCTAAGCCCGTGGGTTCGAGACCCGCCTGGGCAACTTGGCGAGACCTCATCTCTACAATAAATAAAAAATTAGCCGGGCGTGGTAGCGCGCGCCTGTAGTTCCAGCTACTTGGAAGGCTGAGGCGGAAGGATCGCCGGAGTGATCACCGCAGGAGAGGCTGCGGTGGCCGGGAGTGGCCACTGCACTCCAGTCTGGGCAACAGACTTAAAAAAAAAAAGAAGGAACACAGCAAGTCGGATGGGCTTGCCAGTGAGATAGGGCTTGATACGGAAAACTGTCTAAAAACTCCTCTTGACTGATTCAAACAGACGGCAAATCCTAACCCCCCCAACCCCCTCCTCATCCCCACGCCACCAGCCTCCAGCAGCTGGCCTCCACATCGCTGGCCTCTGAGCCTCCTCATCTAACAACACTCGGGCTCGGGTCCACTGAGCAGCCCCATGCAGCCCTCTTGCCCCTACTTCTTCCTATGTGACAGCTTTCCTCTCTCCAGCTGGCGCTGGGAGGCGGGTGGTGAGGGGCCACTGACGTTGATGTCTTTTGCTAAATGGATTTTTCCTGTTGTGACGCATCACAGGGCACTTAGCTCCCAATAGTGTCCAGCTGTGTGACCTTGAGTGTATTATTCAGCTGCCTTGAGCCTCGGGTGTCGCTTCTGTAAAGTGCTGCACTAGCAGGCATGTTGGGTGCCTGCCATGTGCCAGGTACCATCCTAGCATTGAACCGAGGTGAGCAAAACACGAAACCCCTGCGTCTGTGCAGTGGGGCATTCTGGCGGGGATTGACGCATCCGGTATATTCAGGTAGGGAAGATGGACAATACACAGGGCAAGTAAGCAAGACACAGAGCATGCTGGGGTTAAGTACTAAGAAGAAAACAAGCAGAGAGGGAGAATATCATACATTAAGGGGAAGGTATTGACATTTTATTTTGTTTTTTTATCATGATTTTTCTTTTTTTGAGTGGGGTTTCACACTATCGCCCAGGCTGGAGTGCAGTGCAGCCTTGACTTCCTGGGCTCAGGAGATCCTTCTGCCTCAGCTACCTGAGCAGTTGGGACTACAGGCACACACCATCATACCCAGCTAATTTTTAAAAATTTTTTGTAGATATGAGGTCTCTCCCAGGCTGATCTCAAACTCCTGGGCTCAAGCGATCCTCCCACCTCTGCCTCCCAAAGTGCTGGCATCACAGGTGTGAGTCACCGCGCCCAGCTGAGGTAGTTTTTATAACCTCTTCTTCAGGGTCTTTGCAGGGAGGTCCCGAGAGGTCATGGGCTGTCCCCACGGCCACGTGGGTTGTACAGACACAGGCAGGTTTCCAACTGGAGGTTTTTTTTTTTTTTTTGAGTTGGAGTCTCACTCTGTCACCTAGGCTGGAGGGCAGTGGCATACTCACAGCCACCACAGCCTCCACCTGCTGGGCTTAGGTGATCCTTCTGCCTCAGCCTTCCAAGTAGCTGGAACTACAGATGTGCACTACCACGCCCGGCTTATTTTTTTATTTATTGTAGAGACAAGGTCTCACCAAGTTGCCCAGGCTGGTCTCGAACCCCAGGGCT
Organism: Cephalopachus bancanus; assembly: GCA_027257055.1. Taxonomy (NCBI): domain Eukaryota; kingdom Metazoa; phylum Chordata; class Mammalia; order Primates; family Tarsiidae; genus Cephalopachus; species Cephalopachus bancanus. Next base: position 22,277 of record JAPVLO010002995.1, read on the forward strand.
CAAGCAATCCTCTCTCCTTAGCTTTCCATAAATGCTGGGACTATAGGCTGAGCCACTGCACCCGGGTGCCAACTAGAGTCTTAAGCCCCATTGTCTGCAGTCTCTAAGTATAACCTGCTTATACTTACACACACAGCCAACCAAGAACATGTCTCAGGGGATAACCTTACCAGAGATAAACCAGGTTGGAGTATCTAACCTGGGCCTTGCCTGGGGGTTGCACATATTTGAGTACTCAAGGTCAGCAGACACTCTGCTCACTTTCACTGGCCTGAGCTCCCTCCTGTTGCTTGATTGCACCACATTCTCCTGTTCCCTGGGTCCATGACGCTCTCCCCAGCCCTGGCTGACTTGACTGTTCCAAGTAGCAGTGCAGACATCACTGCCTCTCAGGGGTCTTCCCCAGTCTCCCTGGACCAGGCGGGGTGCCCTGCAAGGTGTTGCTGCAGCACGCCGTCCCTCTTGTTTCTCAGGTGTCACACTTGCTGGCTGAATGGGCAGCCTCACCTGCTAGAGGGGTGCCCAGCACCCTGCCTGCATGCTACACTCAACTAACATTTAACATGGGTGCCACATACCCAGCAGACCAACTGAATCAGAATATTTTGTCTGAGCTTTACTATTTTTAAAATATATATATATTCCTTGTTTCTTAATTATTTTGAGCTGGGGTCTCACTTTGTCACCCATGCTGGAGTGCAGTGGCATGGTCACAGCTACTGCAGCGTCAACCTCCTAGGCTCAGGCGATCCTCTCACCTCAGCCTCCTATGTAGCTGGGACCACAGGTGTGCACCACCACAACCAGCTAGTTTTTTGATTTATTGTAGAGACATGGTCTTGCTATGTTGCCCAGGCTGATCACAAACTTCTAGGCTCAGGAAATCCTCTTGCCTCCTCCTTCCTAAGTGCCGGGATTACAAGTGTGAGCCACCGTACCCGACCTAGCATTACTATGCTTAAGGCCATCCTGTTGCAAACGCTGATGGACAGCTGCTCTATACCTCGCCCCCGCCCCCGTCTTTCTTGCTGAACTGTTCTGTCACTCAGGCAGCCAAGTGTGTCCTTCAGGGAACATGGACTCTACCCAGGCACCAGTCCTGGCTGGTTTAAGGCAACTGTACTGTCTCATTCACTCTGCAAATAATTAATCTAGGAATGGGCAAGTGACACAGTAGCAGTCAATAAGACGTGCGGGAAAGGATGCCTATCATTTTAAAAAGGGAAAGTAATGAAGGTTGGCAGGGATGTGGAAATATCAGCATTGCTGGAAGGCATGAGTGGTGCACCGGCAGCTGCAGAAAACAGCCGGGGGTTTCTCCAGAGGTTATGTGTGACCCAGCAATTCTACTCCTAGGCATGTGTCCAAAAACATGGAACGCAAAGACTTGCACGGTTCATGTGTACATTGGCGTTCACAGACACATGGTTCACAGAAGCTGCAAGGCAGAAAGCTGTGACCACGAGCAGATGAAAAAACTCAACATCATGTAAACACACCATGCAATACTGTTCAGCCCTGAGATGAAAGACATTTTGATATATACTACAATGTCATTGGACTTTGAAAACATTATGATCAGCACAATAAACCAAAGAAAGACCAACACTGTCTGATTATACTTACAGGAGGCCCTGACAACAGGCAAGTCCATGGAGACAGACAAGGAGACAGACGTCCCCATGAGTTGGAGGTGGGGGACACCATTAAGGGGTACAGAGTGCTTCTTGGGATTGATGAAAAAGTTTTGTGTGTAATAGGGACAGTGACTACACTGTGAGTGGACATAATGCCATGGAATTGTATACCTATGAATAGTTCTAATGACAACAATTATGTTATATATATTTTGCCACAACAAAAAATAAAGGAGGAAAATTTTTTTCATCAACAATATGAAGAGCACAGGGACAGAAACAGTTTCTCTTTTCTGCAGTGACACTCAGTTCTGCTATAGCCGTCCATCCGTGACTGTGACAGGAAGAAACCTGGAAACAAAAGTTGCTACCTTAAGTGACAGGATTGCCTGAGTCCAGGGGTTTGAGACCAGCTGGGCAACTTGGCGAGACCTCATCTCTACAATTAAAAAAAAAATTACTAGGGCACGGTAGTGCACCTGTAGTGCCAGCTACTTGGGAGGCTGAGGTGGGAGGATCTCCTGAGCCCAGCAGTTGAGACTGCAGTAGTCATGATTGTGCCACTGCACTCCAGTCTGGGTGACAAAGTAACACCCTGACTCAAAAAAAAAAAAAAAGTTGCCTCCTTAGGCTGATGGGCAGAAAGATGGGAAGGTCCTAAATCAGTTGCTGAGCTGCCGAACCACTGGCTCCAATCCCAACATCTTACTGTGAGATACAAGGAATTTTCTATTGTCCAAGCTGGTTGAAATTTCTGTAGATTAGCTAAAAGCACCCTAGTACACTGTAGTGGACACAGTGATGTGCTGTCCAGATCCCCTCAGGATTACAAGGGGGCCCAAAAAACCCAGAATTATCTTTTGGAGGGTAGGTCCCTTGTAATACACTTGGAATTTGTTCCTCTGGATCAAACGGTCAGTGAAAATTTTTATCTGGAAATTTAAAGAAGGTTGCATCACAATTTGCGAAAGAAACATCCTGAGTTGTGGCAAACAAGTGACTGGTTCTTCTACCATGACAATGCACCTGTCCACACTGTGCTGAGTGTTCAGCAGTTTTTGACCACACGGCATGACCCCTGTGCCCTGCTCTCCCTGTTCACCTGATCTTGTCCCGAGTAACTTTTTTGTTTGTTTGTTTCTCTGAATGAGGAAAGTCCTCAAGGGGAAACATTTTTGCTGATGTGGAAAATGATAATTCTGGGTTTTTTGGGTCCCCTCGTAATCCTGAGGGGATCTGGACAACACATCACCGTGTCCACTACAGCGCACTAGGCTGTGGAAAAGGTGAAACAAAAGATGGAAGAAGCACTAAAAGGCATCAAAATGGTCGAGTTCAAAAATTGTTTTGAGCAGTGGAAAAAGCATCTCGATAGGTGTATTACATCAATGGAGAGTACTTTGAAGGTGACTGAAGTGTAAACATGTAAGAATAAATACACAATTTTTTATAAATAAGTTCTGGGGTTTTTTGGGTCCCCTCATAAATGACTTACTCCCCCAGCTGCTGGCAGCGCTGCCTCCAGGCGAGCCCCTGTGGCCTAGGTCTGCCCCTCCCCCAGTGATTGCACATCCAGTGCTAACCTATCCAGGTACAGGTCCACTGCCCAGGCGGAGTCTCTGTAGGGGCTGATGTCTCCAATAAGACAGGTCAAAGCCAGCTTCTTTCTTTGCCCCATCCTGCTTCCATCCTTTCTTCCACGGGAGTTGGTCCCAAGCATCCACCCTAGTAAGCTTCCTACAATAGAGCATCCATCTCAGAGGCCAGCTTCTGGGGTAACCAGACCTATGACATGGACACACTGTGGGGTCATCAGGGAGCAGCAGAAAGCCACACTCTCCATGGTCTCCAGAGAGATGCCCACATGGCAGACATTCCTGTTTGTGGAGTGACTCAATATATGATACCTTGGTTAATAAATGACAACTCCTGGCTTCTCAGGAAAATAAAAAACTGCAGTGACTTTAGTAGGGCAAGGAGCATGACAGATAAGATCTCAGGGTTTCCAAACCACACAACCACACAATCCATGTGCAGCCTGCTCTGGGTTCTTCATAAGTCACTTGTCTCTTGGATTAGTACCAACCTAGGATTGTGTACATAAAGCCAGCAACTTAACAGAAGACATACTTCCTTATCAGAAGACTCAATGGATTGGCAGCCACGGATTTCAGCGCAAAGCTTCCTTCTCCAAGTTGAGAACCATTTCTGAGCACGAGATTTTAGGCCATTCTCTGAGCTGCCGGTACGGTACAATGTTGATATTGTTTAAGATTAACAGCCCTCTAGCAGGTCTGGGCTTGGTTTGGAATGTGCAAGTGACTTCCTCTCTGACTTTCATCCTGAGATAGGAGAAGACTCCTAACATCATCCAAAGAGAAAAAGAAAGAAGGACTAGAGAGAAGGAGGGTACAAGCCCAAGAATGACCCAAGAGAAACAGGGGCTCTCCTCCCCGGATGGGAGGCCAGAGATCCAAACGCTTGCCAAAAACACAAAAGCAGAAGCACTCAAGCTCCCTTCACAGGGACTTTTAGGGCAGCCTCCTACAGCTCCTAGGTGACAGCAGATAAGGATGAGTCTACGCAGAGACTGAAGCCTGCTTGCTCCCCACCCCTCATAAATTTCCTCACCAGCACCACCACTGGGAAGACGTCTCACCGCATTTAGTTCAGAACTTTCCCATGATCAAATGCTATCACACACAATGTTACCACCCTGATCCAAGTCAGCTTTGGCCACGGTATGCAAACATAGATGTGGGTGCTAAGATTTCCACTTCAACTCTTTGAAGAATATCTTCATTCCAGTAAACTGGACCACAGCAAGGAAAACTGAAACATTAAGAATAGCCTA
>JAPVLO010002996.1:0-26660 GCA_027257055.1 Cephalopachus bancanus
TTGAATTGACCAGGGTCCTCCTAGCTATATTATTGGTAAGTTCAGTAATTTAGTGGAATAGATATCATTGTCCACATCTCATTCCAGTTACTGCCATAAGTAATTGACACACTAGTACTGAACTAAGAACTCACAAATTAGCCAGGTTTGGTTGGCTCAGCCTGTAATCCCAGGGCTTTGGGAGAGTGAGGTGAGTGGATTGCCTGACCATGTGGGTTCAAGACCCACCTGGGCAACTTGGTGAGACCTCATCTCTACAATAAATCAAAAATTAGCCGGGGGTGGTAGTGTGTGCCTGTAGTTCCATCTACTTGGAAGGCTGAGGAGGAAAGATCACCAGACCCCAGCAGGTCGAGGCTGCAGTCACTCCAGTCTGGGTGACAGAGTGAGACTCCAACCAAGGAAAAAAAAACTCACAAATTTAAGGCCAGGCATGGTGGCTCAGCCATGTAATGCCAGCAGTTTAGGAGGCTGAGTTGAGGGAACCACCAGAGCCCATGTGTTCAAGAACAGACTGGGCAACTTGGGAAGACCCCATCTCTACACAAAACCAAAAAATTATCTGGGAGTGGTAACACACACCTGTAATTCTGGTTACTTGGTAGGCTGAGGGAGAAGAATTAACTGAGCCCAACAGGTGAGCACTGGGGTGGCCATGAGCTTTCCACTGCACTCCAGCCTGGGTGACAGAGTGAGACTCCAACTTAAAATAAAAAGAAACCCATAAATTGAAAGTTCTATCTAAATGTTCTAAAGGTTTTATTGTGAAACATTATTTGGGAAAATTTTCTAGAATCTTTTATAATGTGTTTTCTACTGAGCACAATACTTGGTTTGTAATCGAAGAACCCCAGCAAGAGTCATGTTACTTTTTTCTAATTAAACATTAGGACTTGCTGTCTCTAAGCCAGACCTCATCATGTGTCTGAAGCAAAGGAAAAAGCCCTGGGATGTGAAGAGACACGGCACATTAGACAAACTTCCAGGTAAGTGGGAGTGAATGAAGCAGATGACACAGGTTGAGGAATCAGAGCTTGAGATATGGTTTGGGAAGGTGGTCTGTTCTAATGGAAATGGTTTCTTAGAAGCCTGGGATTCTTTCTCTTGCTGTCACAAAGGGACATCTATTATTATTCCATGTTCTGAAGCTTCTTGGTTCAAGTGATCACTCCCCTTCCGTCTCCTCAGTACTGGGATTACAGTTAGCACAAAACTTTGATAATAGCTTGTCTAAGTGTATGTTTGTGTTTATCCTAGTTTGAGCTCAATAAAGTTGTTTATCTTCCTATTTTTCTACATTTCATTTGAAAATTTCTCCGACTTTTTTATTTGCAGCTCCATAAATTATTGATGTGCCTTTAAGTGAATCATTTATCCTGATCCTTTCTATGCATTGGCATTACTTTGTTTGAATTGGGGTATTTGAAATTCAAAGATATACACGTCATAATGTTTATGAAGTTGCTTTGTCTAGATTAATTGACACCAATCACTAAGTTAGAGATTCTAGGAGACTCTCATTCCTGTTCTTATGAGGTCTTCTCTGTAAATTGGGACAGAAAACAGGCTTTGGGTAAACCCCCAAATGGCAGAAGTGTGGACTCATGCTCTACTCTTCTGTTTATTCCCTGAGGAAGAAATCAAGAGTTTCAATGTCTCATCTGATTGCATCATATTGTATCTTGAAGGAAGACATTATGGTGGCAAAATTACTAAACTGCCTCTTCATGTAACTTGTTTTAACATTGTGCTTATTGGAGATTCTGCCAAGTCTTAGCTGTTTTTTGAGTTCTCACACAGGCAATGGGGTAAGTATTTTCTTAAGTACATAAATTTATGATGGAGTGGAAAGCTGTGATTTGTACTTGCCATCATACTTATGTCCTTAGCATGGGATAACATTATGTTTTATTTTTAAAGGATATTCTGCTGAGTCTAGCATGTGGAATAAATGTTTATTTTCATGATTTTCAGCTGTGACTTCTCATTACACTGAAGGCCTTTTGCCAGAGAAGAGTAGAGAAGACTCACTTGCAAAAGTGCCAATGGGAAAATATGGTAATATGTCCTTAAGAACTTATGCTTACAAAAATCTTGGGAAAGTGTGCATGAGAGTGAAGGGCAGATAGAATGCTCAGTTGCAAATAACCATTACAAATGTAACAAGAGTGGGAAAGTCTTTCAACAACAGTCCAAATTTTTTGTCCACCAGAGTATCCATATTCGTGAAATAGCTTTCAAACATGAATATGGCAAAATGTTTAACTGGTCCTCAAAATGTAGTCAACATCAAAAACATAGTGGAGGAAATATACACAATATATGTGGGAAAGTGTTTAAGAAATCATCCTATCTAAATAGACATGAAAGAAACCATAGGGGAATGAGAGCCTTCAAAAGCAAAAAACGTGGCAAAGCCCTTAGCTATTACTCATGTCATTCACAACATCAGAAGATTCATCATGGAGAGGAACTCTATAAATGTGAAGAATGTGATGAAACCTTTACTTTGTATTCACATCTTAGTCACAATCAGAGAATCCATGCTGCACATAAACCCTACAAATGTCAAGTATGTGCCAAACCCTTTCATCAGTACTCAAATAATATTCAACATCAAAGATACAATACTGGAGAGAAACCCTGCAAATGTGAAGAATGTGGCAAAGCCTTTCGCTCTCAAGGAGAATTTGCTGGACATAAGACCATTCATACTGGAGAGACACCCTATAAATGTGCAGAATATGGCAAAGCCTTTCACTCTTGTTCACATCTTACATGACATACAGTTATCTATACTGGAGAGAAACGCTACAAATGTAAAGAATGTGGCAAAGCCTTTTGCTCTCGTTCACATCTTACTCGACATACGATGTTCCATACTGGAGAGAAACCCTACAAATGTGCAGAATGTGGCAAAGACTTTCACTTTCTTTCAAACCTTACTCGACATACAGTGACCCATACTGGAGAAAAACCCTACAAATGTGCAGAATGTGGCAAAGCCTTTCGCTCTCGTTCATATCTTACTCAATATACAGGGATCCATAATGAACAGAACTCCTACAAATGTGAAGAATGTGGCAAAGCCTTTCGCTCTCAAAAAGGATTTGCTGGACATAAGACCATCCATACTGGACGGAAACCCTACAAATGTGAAGAATGTGGCAAAGCCTTTCACTGTCGTTCATACCTTACTCAACATACGGTGATCCATACTAGAGATAAATGCACAAATATGAAGAATGTGGCAAAGCCTTGCGCTCTCGTTCACACCTTACTCGACATACTATGATTCATACTCGAGAGAAACCCTACAAATGTGAAGAATGTAGCAAAGCCTTTCACACTTCTTCAGAACTTGTTCAACATACTATGATCCATACTGGAGAGAAACCCTACAAATGTGCAGAATGTGGCAAAGACTTTCGGTCTCAAAAAGGACTGGCTGGACATAAGACCATCCATACAGGAGAGAAATCCTATAAATGTGCAGAATGTGGCAAATACTTTAACTCTTCTTCAAACCTTTCCCAACATACAATGATCCATAATGGGCAGAAACCCTACAAATGTGAAGAATGTGGCAAAGCCTTTCATACTCATTCACACCTTACTCGACATACGGTGATCCATACTGGAGAGAAACCCTACAAATGTGCAGAATGTGGCAAAGACTTTAACTCTTATTCAAGCCTTTCCCAACATACAATGATCCATAATGGGCAGAAACCCTACAAATGTGAAGCATGTGGCAAAGACTTTTACTCTCATTCAAACCTTACTCAACATACAGTGATCCATACTGGAGAGAAACCCTACAAATGTTAAGAATGTGGCAAAATCTTTCACGCTCATGTATGATTTGCTAGACATAAGATCATGCATACTGGGGAGAAACCCTACAAATGTGGAGAATGTGGCAAAGCCTTTCGCTCCTATTCAAAGCTTGCTGGACATATCAAGGTGCATACTGGAGAGAAACCCTACCAATGTGAAGAGTGTGGCAAAGTCTTTCGCTCTCACTACAGACTTGCTGGACATAAGGCCATCCATACTGGGGAGAAACCCTACAAATATGAAGAATTTGGCAAAGCCTTTTGCTCCCATTCAATGCTTGCTGGACATAGCAAGTTGCATACTAGGGAGAAACCATAAGTGTGAAGAATATGGAAATGCCTTTTGCTCTCACAATGGATTTGTTTGACACAAGACAATCTATGCTGGAGAGAAACCCTACAAATGTGAAATATGTGGAAAAGCTTTCACTCTCATTCACTACTTGCTCAACATGACAAGATCCATACTGTTGAGAAACACTATGAATGTGAAAAGTGTGGCACACCTTTTTTTTTCTTTTTTTTTTTTTTTTTTTTGAGTTGGTGTCTCACTCTGTCGCCCAGACTGGAGTGCAGTGGCTGCTCCTGGCCACCGCAGCCTCGACCTGCCGGGCTCCAGCCTTCTGAGTAGCCAGAATTACAGGCATGCGCTACCACGCTCGGCTAATTTTTTGATTTATTGTAGAGATGAGGTCTCACTGCCCAGGCAGGTCTCGAACCCGCAGGCTCAGGCAATCCACTCACCTCAGCCTCCCAAAGGCATGGGATTACAGGCTGAGCCACTGAGCCTGGCTATGGCACAGCTTTTTGTACTCATGGAGGATTTGCTGGACATAAGACTGTCCATACTGGAGAGAAACCCTACAAATGTGAAATATGTCTAAAAGTTTTTCACTCTCAGTTACTACTTGCTTGACATGTCAAGATCCATACTATTGAGAAACCCTACAAATGTGAAATAAGTGGCAAATCTTTTCACACTCATAAAGGATTTGCTGGACATGAGACCATCCATAGTAGAGAAAAATCATACAAACCTGACGAATGTGGCAAAGCCTTTGGTTCTCAAATGATTTGCTATACATATGAGGTGCCATACTGGAGAGAAACTCTACAAACATGAAGAATGTGGCAAAGTCTTTTGCTCTCATAAAGTCTTTACTGAACATAAGTCCATTGATACCGGAGAAAAACCCTAGAATTGTGAAGAATGTGACATAGCCATTCACTCTCACAATGGATTTGCTGGACATATGATCATCCATAGTGGAGAAGAACTCTACATATGTGAAAAACATGGTAACCCCTTTGCTGTCATATACAACTTGCTGGACATATATTAATCCATCCTGAGATAAAACTATAAATGACAGGAATGAGATAAAGCCTTTAGCTGTCATTCAATATTTGGTTGACATATGAGCATCTATATTTAGGGATTCCCTATAGATGGGCAGAATGAGTGATTCTTATTTCATTCAATTGCCTCAGATTCAAAGAATACATTGTAACATATCTGTGTTAAAAATTGTCTTATATGATATGCCCATTGTCATAGAAGTTAGAGCCTTTTCTATTCACTCTCCTCTCACCTGCAGTTAATTCTGCTATTTTTTTTTGATTTGGGGTAGAGATGATGGCTGGATATATTTTCTAGGCTGGTCTCAAACTCATTCTATCCTCCTGCCTCAGCTTCCTAAAGTGCTGGAATGACAGGCATGAGCACCTGTGCATGCTCTGACTTTCTGCACTTCTAACAAGCTCACCATTGATGCCAATGCTTCCTGCCCAAGAGAAATATTTTGTCAAACATCTGCCAAGTGACAGAGCTTGGCTTTATCTCAGTTAATCTGACAAGTAAAGATGAGAGTCTTCGATTTTCTTGTCATTTTTTTCCTACAATTTATTGTGGGGTTCTGACACCATTTTCTTTTCTTTTTCTTGAGTCAGGGACTCACTCTGTTACCCAGAGTGGAGTGCAATGGCACTCATGGTCACCACGGTCATGACCTGCTGGGCTCAGGCGATCCTTCCACCTCAGCCTTCCAAGAGGCTGGAACTAGAGGCGTGCTACCACACGTGACTGATTTTTTATTTATTGGAGAGACGAGATCTCACCAAATTGCCCAGGCTGTTCTCAAACCCATGAGTTCAAGCAATCCATTCACCTCCCAAAGTGCTGGGATAGAGGCTGAGACACTGAGCGCAGTCTCTCACACCATTTTCTACAAATGCAGTCAATACAGTGCATGTGCTGAATAATACTTAAAATAATACTTATGGAATAAGTAGTACTTACTAGGGTTGGTAAAAAAGGTCCACTAGTGACTCATGCCTATAATTCCAACTCTTGAGACCAGCTTTGGTAATTTGGTGAGATCTCACCTCTACAATAAAACCAAAATTAGCCCGGCATAGATGCATGTACCTGTAGTTCCGGCTACATGGAAGGCTGAGGTGGAAGAATTGCCTGAGACCAGTAGGTCAGGGCTGTGGTGACCACGAGAGTGCCACTGCACCCCAGCCTGGGTGACTGAGGGAGACTCTGAATAATAATAGAAAAGAAAACCAAGAAGCCAAGAATATTCACTTCACAGGACCATGGATGGATTTCGAGTCTATAAATGATCGAACCAGGGATGGTGGCTCTCACCTGTAATACCAACACTTTGGCAGATGGAAAGAGGAAGACTGCCTGAGGCCAGGGGCTTGAAACCAGCCTGGGCAACTTGACAAGAACTTCTCTCTACCATAAATTTAAAAAATAAACATAGCCAGATTTGGTGCCATGTGCCTATAGTTCCAGCTACCTGGTAGGCTGAGGTGGAAGGATCGCCTGAGCCCAGCAGGTTGAGACTGCAGTGACACTTTATTCCCACTTAGGTAAAAAGGATTAAAAAAAAAAAAATTCTCAGTCATGTATATCACATAAGAAAGACCTGAGTACTATGTGTACTCGCTCATAAGTGAACTCTGAACATTATTCAGAATGCTATAAGAAAGTGACAGACAGTATTGGAACACAGCTATGGGAGCAGGAGGACATAATATTAATAAGGTTGCCCAAACTTTACATGTACCCTAAATTGGGTCCTATATTTTAAAATAAAAATAATAGAAAAAAGAAAAGGGCGACCACAGAAACCTGGTTTCCCAGGATGAGGACAATGTCAGCACACAATTTCTATTCCTTACTAAGGATTTCATATCCATTCTTTGTAGAAAAATCACACTTGATTAGAAATGTAAAAATTATTAGAGACATTTTGTCATTACACAATGCACATTGCAACATTACATCATGATCAGTCTCCCTTTTTATCAGGAAAGAATAGGAGTTTCAGCATTTGGTAATCCAACAATACAATTTGTTACATGAACAGAATCAGTGAGAAAGTCATATGATCATGTTAACAGATTAAAGTGATATTGTGACACTTTTAAAAAAAATTATACATTTAAAAATAAAATGATAGTCGGACTCGGTGGCTTAGCCTGTAATCCCGCGCCTTTGGGAGGCTGAGGTGAGTGGATTGCCTGAGCCCCTGGGTTTGAGACCCGCCTGGGCAGCGAGACTCAGCCGGGCATGGTAGCGCGTGTCTGTAATTCTGGCTACTTGGAAGGCTAAGGTGGAAGGATCGCCAGAGCCCAGCAAGTCGAGGCTGCGGTGGCCAGAAGCAGCCACTGCACTCCAGTCTGGGCGACAGAGTGAGACTCCAACTCAAAAAAAAAATCATGATAAGGAAGTAGTATATAATATTTCTGAAACACATGAAAAAGAGTAGAAAAGAAAAGTAATAAAAATATGTTTTGGGAAGAAAGTGTAAATGGTATCATTAAGTTTATCAATTGAACCCGATGATGACATAGACACCAGCTATTTTTGTTCTGGAGAAATTTTTTTTTTTTGCACAAAAGAGCATTTAAGTTGGCAATCCATAAAAATCTGAAAAAATAGGATGATATTGTACATAATAAGCACTAGGAAAGTAAAGCAGTGTGATAGTGAATTTTAAAAAAGATTGAGAAATCAAGGGAATGCAAAAGTTTAAAAGTAGAATAAGACATAAATGCAAATGCACTATACAATGAAAGCCACAGTGGTGGAAGAGTAATAGTGACCTTGCTGTTTCTCACTGGAGACTGAAGCTCACACATGTAGAGAGACTTTGTCTTCCAGTGTGTTTGCTTCTTCCTGATGTTCCTCACCTGTATTAGGGAGAGATGACCCAGCCGTTCAGACAGTTCAGAGTCTGGAGTCAGTGTCCTATGGACAGTAAGTCCTTAATTACAAATGAGTTCTGATAAAAGGGTAACCAATATTATATGCAATGGAAGACCCATCACATATTGTCAGTGATGGATAATGTTCTAAAAACTAGATGATTCTTCCATTAGTCATTTAGGAAGTACATAATTCTGTTACATTTAAATAAAATGGGTGGAACTACACTTTTATCTAAATATTTTAAAATTCAACGTTGCCATCAACACGCTGTCTGTAACTCAGTGTCCACCATAAGTCGATTCTCCCACATTATGTCCCTTACTCTTTCATTTCCATTATGTCTTCATACAAAAGTATGACTTTTTTTTTCCTTAAAGTATGCTTCTTAGAAGCTCCTATTGATAACCAAATCTCGCAGGTATTTCACCTGGAAAATATTTCTTTATTCCTATTTAAATATATCCAATTCTACCTTTAATAATACTTCATATCAGCACTGTTAATACTAGTTTCCCTGTTGCCAAGAAAATACAAGTTTTGGAAATACCCTTAGTGCTTTTAGTGTAGTTTTGTTTGTAATTTTAATTTATATTCATTTATGTACTTCTATTTATAATGTATATACATACACATTTTTTGAGTGGCATCTCTGTGCCACCCAGGCCGGAGTTCAGTGGCATGATTATGGCTCAACCTATGGTTTCAGGCAATTCTTTCCCTAAGGCTCGGTGGCTTAACCTGTATTCCCAGCGCGTTGGAAGAACCAGGCGAGTGGGTTGTCTGAAACCGAGTGTTCTATACCAGCCTGGGAAACTTAGCGAGACCTCTTCTCTACAGTAAATTAAAAAATTATCCAGTCATGGTAGCGCTCGCCTTCATTCCCAGTACTTGGAAGGCTGTAGCAGAAGGATCGCTGGAACCCCGGAGGTGGACGCTGGGGTGGCCGTGAGCGTGCCACTGCACTGCAACCTGGGCGACAGAGTGACACTCCATTTCCAAAGAAGGAAATCTGCTTTTCTTGACTCTGAGAGACCCTGTCTGACTGCCTCTCCTGTCACTCAAAGCCCGAGGGGTGGGCTCTGGAACCTTATCCGATCAGCGGGTGCTATAGTGGGAACTATCCAATCAAATACGAGCCGGAAGAGCAGGCGCTGCTTCCGGCGCGGACTAGGCTTTTGGCTCCTGCGCCTGTGCACAGAGCTCGGTAGTCCCTTCTGCTCTGTCCTGCTCTCCAGGTGTCTGTGGTGTCCCTGCTGCAGCGTCTGTCGCGCTGTGACCTTCAGGTCCTGGAAATCCGTAGGGAGGACGCCGAGACACCCAGAAGGTGGGAGATGGTGAGTATGGGCCAGGTGGGAGGGGGGAAAGGCGGATGGACCCGGATGATCCGGCTGCAGCGGGCCGGGAAGCCGTCCCGCCGGGCAAGGCCCCATCCTCTGATGCATGTGGGGCTGGGACGCGACCTGGCGTCTTGTGTCCTTGGCAACCTCCCCCGTGAGATCCCTTTCTGGGAATCTTCTCTCAGCCCTGCTCTGGGTGTGCGCGGCGCCAAGGGGGAGCGGTCCTGGGCAGGATCCTACGTGCTTGTGAGGCTGGTGGGAGAGAGGTGTCCTGTCCCCCGCCCCTTCCCTCCCCAAGGTCACACGGAGGCTCCTTCACAATGCGAAGGAGTCACCTTGGGTCAGCAGCGGATCGTGAATCCCGAAGCCCAGCCAGGGTTCGTGGCGTGGCGGTCCCGGAAGGCCTGGGGAGAAAGGCTTTGAGAAGGGGCAGGGTTGATGCAGAGACTCACGAACGGTCCTCCTTTTCTCGACTGCCCCTAGAGAAGGGCAAGGCGGGGTTCAAGCACTCCTCCACATTCCTGAGCACTAGACTGAGAGTCCCCTTGTGTTCTTTTACTTTTTTTTTTGAGTCGGACTCTCACTCTGTCGCCCAGGCTGAATGGCAATGACACGCTCATGGCCACCGCAGCCTCGATCTGCTGGGCTTAGGCGATTCTACCACCTCAACCATCCAGGAAACTGGAACACAGACATGCGCCATGAGGCTCGGCGAATTTTTCTTGATTTATGGTAAAGATAAGCTCTCCCAAGTTGCCCAGGCAGGTCTCGAACCCATGGCCTTAGGCCATCCTCACCTCTCTGCCCGAATTGCTGGGACTACATACTGAGTCAACAAGCCCGGCCAAGCAAAACCATTTTACAAAGACCTCGAGTTGGACATTGTCCCCTTGATTCAAACTCAGAAATAAACATGTTTCTTTTTTATTTTTTTTCCGTTGGAATCTCAAATTATCGCCAAGGCTGAATGTGTGGCATGCTCATGGTCACCCCAGCGTCGACCTGCTGGGCTCCGTGGATAACTTCCTCCTCAACCTTCCAAATATCCTGAACTACACGCATGCACTACCACACCCGGCTTCTCTTTGATTTATTGTAGAGACGAGGTCTCGTCAAGTTTCCCAGACTGGCTTGAAACCGTGCTCTCAGGAAATCCCCTCGCCTTGGCCTCCCAAAATGCTGGGATTATTGGCCAAGCCACCGAGCCCAGCCTCCTTTTAGTTTCTTTATGAAATCTGTCTGCCCATAGTTCTGTTGTGGTTTGATCTAATTAATCACCAGAGACACAGACAGCAGAAAGGAGAGTGTATAATTTCTATTTTCAGGTTGTTGAGAGATGGGTCTGGGATCATTGCCCATAAGTCTGCTTAAAGGAACACAACTTATTCCAGTATATATACCCCAAATTTATAGCCCTTCATCTACCCTTGGCTCAAACCCTATGTGCAGTTTTAGCATAACTTGGGATTTACTTTCACAGTTTTTCGTACATGACTAGTGATGTGGCACAACATCTGCTGGTCATGTTGACATTTTATTTTTTAATTATTAGTTATTTTTTGAGTTGGAGTCCACTCTGTCACCCAGGCTGGAGTGCAATGGCACACTCAGGGCCACCGCAGACTCCACCTGCTGGGCTTAGATGATACTTCCTCCTTAGCCTTCCAAGTAACTGTGACTACAGGCACTTGATACAACATCGAGCTTTTTAAAAAACGATTTATTGTAGAGATTCGTTCTCACCAAGTTGTCTAGGCTGGTCTTGAACACCTGAATTCAGGCAATCCTCTAGCCCTGGCCTCCCAAGGTGCTGGGATTACAGACTGAGCCACCAGGTCTGGCATCATGTTGACATTTTAGATAATATTTGGGAAATCGCAATATGTTATTTTACAGTTTTTGAAGAGGATGGAGCAGACAGTTGCAAGATGTGGATGGAAGGGAACACATAGCTGTAACCATCTAGTATTCTCAGACCCTGCCTGTGACACTTCATGTCTTTGTATTCACAGATGGAGAGGAGGTGGGCAGTGCCCACTCCATGTTTTCAGACACAAAGCTGTCAGCCTTGAATTCTCTCCTAATTATTATGTGGTCTGGCATGCACGGCTCTTTCTTTTTCAGCACCAGCAGGGGATACACAATAAGATTGGCCAGTTGGGCAAAGGCATGTTAGCAGAGGAGAAGGGGTCGAATGGGAACAGTGTACACTTTTGAATCCGAGCATCTTTTATGTTTGCCCCAACTCAGCTGCAAGATAGTACGAGTTTATGACTTTCTAAATGACTGTTCTAATACAACCAAAATGACCACTTTTCAGCCTATAACAATTCCAGTGTGTCCAGGTATTTAAGAATTTTATTACATGACTTGAATGCAAGATTTTTCTTTTCTATTTTTTTTTTTTTTTTTTGAGTTGGGATCACACTCTGTCACCCATATTGGAGGGCCATAACACACTAATGGCCATTCCAGTGATGACCTACTGGGTTCCAGCAATCCTTCCATCCCAGCCTTACAAGTCACTGGAACTATGAGCATGTACTACCACACCTGGCTGATTTTTGATTTATTGTGGAGAAGAGGTCTCACCAAATTGCCTGGGCTGTTCATGAACACACCGACTCAGGCAGTCTACACGCCTTGACCTCCCAAAGTGCTGGTATTACATGCTGAGGCACCAATCACAACCTTGTTTTTTTTGAGTCGTATCTCACTTTTGTCGCCCAGGCTGGTGTGCAGTGGCACACTCATGGCCGCCTCAGTCTTCCAAGTAGTTGAATCTGCAGACCCATGCCACCATGCCCATCTAAATTTTTATTTTTCTTATAGAAAGTCTGAGTGGGTTGAGTGATGTGATCTAAAGAAGCCATGATAATACTTTAAATGGATTATTTCTTTTATGCTTAATCTAAATAACGAAACTGTCCACGAACACACCAAGGATTGGCACTAGGATTGATACCCAGGTAAGATTGCTCCAGCTTCCTGGTAGTTAAGTGAAGATTGAAGAGGAGGTCTGGAGAAGCAACTGTTAAACCAGTTACCTCCATGTCACATGGTCTCTGAAAGAACAGATGAAGAGGTCAAGGTCTCTGCAGCCCATAAACTTTCCATCTTTTTTACATGGGTAAATGATTGAATTCAACACCATGTGGTACATAAAAGGGGGCAGTTGGGGGATGTGGCCCTATTTGGGGCCTTCCCTTATGTTGTTTTTGTGAGTTGTGATGTCACTGTCAGAAGGGCCATTCGTGTACAGAGAGTTGTGTTTTCATTATTACTATTTCTGCTGTTTTTACCTTAGAAAAAACTCTTTAGCTCCTATATTATTGTCCTGGCAAAGCCTGATTGATGGCTTTTGGTGAAATTGCTCATTATTACATGTTATAAAATGGACAAGGAAGGAAGTAAATTTAGTAGATTAAAATTATACACACACTGGTCGTCAAGTTTCTCTTGGGCAGGTTTAGGAAATACAGACTGGCAACACCTCAGAGGCAATAATATGAGAATCCTATAAGGGCTCACTCCTTGCTTCACATCCCTGCCCACATCCACCCTCTTCTAAGCCTCCACCATCTCTCTCTACCCTGAAATCTACCATCACAGGATTGATCAGAAGAGGTCAGAGTTTTGGGTAGCTATGCCCAGTTTCTCTCCAAAGCTGCTGGTCACCACTTTCCCACAACAAAAAGCAGATAAATGGGAGCGAATAAATGTGTTAGGGGTTTCCATTGTTTTCTTTTTCATTTGCACCTGTGTTTCTGGAGACATCCCACCCAGCTGTTCTTCATTCTGGTAAATCCAGAAATTAATCCTTAAGTTATAAAAAAGTAAAAACACAATAGTGAAAAATCCCTCTTGAACTACACTCCACCCTTCCTATCTATATCCTGCCCATCTTCTGGTATGTAGTATTTATGTGATACACTTTATGTTTGATTGTAAGTATAATTCATTTAGAAAGTAGATTAGAGAGAAGTGAAAGATTTCTATTTGATACACTTCATTTTAAAATCATTGATAAAGAAACAAGAAGAAACAGTCTGGGTCCTTCATATAAATCCTAGGAACTAGAGGTCACTTAGTACCCACATCCCAGACTGCTAGGGGGATTCACTTCCATACTGTGTGTTCGTCCTGCCAGGGTGACAGTGAGAACCTCACTTAAAAAATAAATTAAGTGGTCAGATTCAGTAGTTCAGCCTGTAATCCCAGCAATTTGGGAGGCTGAGGCAAGTGGATTTCCTGAGCCTGTGAATTCAAGAACAGTTCGTGAGACATCATCTCTACAATAAGTAAAAAAATTAGCTGGGTGTTATAGCACACCCCTGTAATTTCAGCTACTTGGAAGGCTGAAGCAGAAGGATGGCTGGAGCCCAGCAGTTTGGAGCTGGGGTGACCATAAGCATGCATGCCACTGCAACTCAAAAAATAATAATAATAATAAATTAACTAAATTTAATTTGTAAAAAGGTTTTTTCTCAACATGTAGGTGTAACATGTCCATATAACCTCACCTGAAAAGAAATCCCAGTGAACGAGAGGAAGAGGAAGAAATGGCTGGTTGTCAGGTTCATGTGTCCCAAGTTAGGTGCTGTGTCCACTATTTTTACTCAAATGTCATGTATTTAGAATTTGCAAACCTTTACTTCTCTACTTGCGATAGTACTGCCTAATGAGTTCATTTGAACTTGGTTTTTGTCCTTCTTGTGGTATTCAAGGAACTCTGATAAACACTGCTTCCCTACACAACACAGGTTTCTCCCTGTTCTCTTCATTCATGCTTCTAAGCTGCCATGAATAGTTCTCACCATGAAGTCATTACATTACAAAAGTTCCCTTGTGACTTTGAAACATAGGAAGGCATGGATCCCCAAGACTCCTATTGGGGATGGGGTAGATTTTCAGATATTAATGAAGAGTGGTCACTTTTTCATTGTGTCACCCAGGCTTTAGGGTTATGGCATGCCCCTGGCCACCACAGTTTCAACCTATTGAGGTCAGGTGATACTTCAACCTCAGCCTGTCAAGTAGCTGGAAATATGGGAACATCTACTATTAAGGATTTTTCTGGATGATCCATTAGCTAAATGCAACACTGGGTTAATAAAACACATTTAAACATGGCAGTTAATGCACAGAATAACTCAGGAAGGTCTAAATAAATAATTATTAGATGTAACTTGCTCTCTAGGATGCTAAAAACAAACTAATTTAAAGACACTATTAGAGATCTCTTGATTAAGGTGACATCTGACTTTTTCACTATAAAGTTAATTTTTTTATGATTTGTATATACCTTGGGGAGATTTTACATAGATCATCACATTTAATCTGGAAGCTCTCCTTTTATTCCTTTGCATGTAGTTTGCTTTTGAAAATGAAGGTGCTCACCTTTGTTTACTGGTCAAATAAACTGAGATAAACCCAGTAATGCTCACTTGATGAATGTTTGCAAAATATTCATACTGGGTCAGTAGTACTAACATAATTGGTGAACTTGTTAGAAATGCAGAAAGTCAGGTCAAGTGGTGTGGCTCATGCCTATTACTCCAGCACCTTAGGAGGCTCAGGCAGGAAAATCCCTTGAGCCCAAGAATTAAAGATTAGCCTAGGCAATACAGCCACACCTAATCTCTACCCAAAAAGTGAAAAAAGATCTGGACATAGTGGTGTGTGCCTGTAGTTCTAGCTACATGGGAGGTTAAGGAATGTGGATGTTTTTATATCAGTAGGTTGAGACTTTGGTGAGCTATGGGTGAAACAGTGAAACCACCAACTAAATAAAATTGTAGACACTCTAGGTTTTACTTCAGAACTCTGGAATCAGAACCTGCATTTTTACAATATTCAGTTCATTGTATTACACATTCAATCTTTAAAGTGCAATTGCCAGAACCTCCTCGGCATTGTCTTGCTCCACTCTGGTGTGACTTGTGTCATTTAAGTTATCCCTGTCACCATGTTTCCTGGCTTTCCCCTCCTACCATGGGGAGGTGAATCTCTCTCTCTAATTTACTTTTAAATAAACCATAAGTTCTATCTAAAAACAACTTTAGAGGGATTTTCTAAGTCACTGAGTTTGCCATCTGAGCAATGTATACAACATATCCTGTTTGATGTCAATATACATAATATACAGGCCTGCCTTGATGCCAGAATTTTACAGTGTATTATTCACTTAACTACAGTTTTTGTTTGTTTGTTTGTTTGTTTTTTAGTTGGAGTCTCACTCTGTTACCCATACTGGAGTGCAGTGGCTGCTCCCGGCCACCACGGCCTCAACCTTCTGGGCTCTGGCGATCCTTCCGCCTCAGCCTTCCAAGTAGCTGGTACTACAGGCGTGCACTATCATACTCAGCTAGTTTTTCGATTTATTGTAGAGATGAGGTCTCGCTGCCCAGGCGGGTCTCGAACCCACGGGCTCAGGCAATCCACTCACCTCAGTCTCCCAAAAGCACGGGATTACAGGCTGAGCCACCGAGCCTGGCTTAACTACAGTATTTATACTGACTGAGTGAATTTGATTCCATCTTTTTTCCACAGATTTAAATATCTATGTGAATATTTGTGTTAAAAGGTATCTTATTGGTTAATTGCAGATGCCATGTTAGTTAGAACCAGTTGTCTTCACTCCCTTTTCACCTTGGGTTCAGTGAAGAACAATGCCCATCCCCACTTGGTAAATGTGTGTTGTTTTCAGGGGCTGTTGACATTCAGAGATGTGGCCATAGAATTCTCTCCGGAGGAGTGGACATGCCCGGACCCTGCTCAGCTGACTTTGTACAGGAATGTGATCATAGAGAACCACAGAAACCTGGTCTCCCTGGGTGAGGAGAGCCTCAACACACAATTCCTCCTCCACACTAAGGATTTCCTGTCTTTTTTTGAGTTAATGTTTCTTTCTTTTTTTTTTTTTTTGAGTTGGAGTCTCACTCTGTCACCCAGAGTAGAGTGCAGTGGCCGCTCTCAGTCACCGCAGCCTTGACCTGCTGGGCTCCGGTGATCCTTCCAAGTAGCTGGAACTACAGGCGCACGCTACCACACCCAGCTAATTTTTGATTTATTATAGAGATGAGGTTTTGCCAAGTTCCCCAGGTGGGTCTCGAACCTACGGGCTTAGACAATCCACTCACTCCAGACTCCCAATTGTGTGGAATTAAAGGCTGAGCCACCGAGCCCAGCTGAGAGAATGTTTCTTGGGATTTTCTGCTTTATATAAATGAGTTTCAAATTCCTGCTTTCACAGAAAATGTGGTGCCTTCTTGGCAAAGAAAAGAAAATGTTGAAGATAATTAATGTCTTCTAGGTTAATGATAAGTTCAAAATTTAGTGGCATACAATATCATTGCCCACAGCTAAAAACTAATTGCTGTCATCAATTCTGTATTTCCTGGCACTTAGCTAAGGACTCACAAATTGAATATTCTTCCTAAGTGTTATAAAGGTTCTGTTGGGAAACAGTATTTTGGGACTCCTTTTTGAGAATCCCATTGCATAATGTTTTCTCTACTTTGCACAGTACAAGTTTGGTCACTGGAGAATTCCAGCGAGAGTTATTTTTTTTTTTTTACTAAAAGAGGCCTTGCTATCTCTAAGCCGGACCTGATCATGTGTCTGGAGCAAAGGAACAAGCCCTGGAATGTGATGAGATACAACATGTTAGAGAAACCCACAGGTGGGTAAGAGTGAAGCTCATATGAAATGTCAAGGAGTAAGGCGAGTCTGAAATGTTGTTTGGGAAGGGGTCTGCTTAAGGGAAATGGTTTCTGGGAAGCCTGGATATCTTTCTCTTTCTGTCACATAGGAACACCTACTGTTTCATGCTCTGAAATTCTCCAAAACCTCCACTTCCCCATTAGTGAACTCTTCTGAAGGTTACAGTGAAAGTCAATGTCCTCTTACTGATTCATAAGGACTGCTTAATGTGACGGTTCTCCTGTTGCTTTTGGGAACATGGGAATACCTGCTTACTCTTTAGAAACTCCTAGTAACCTTTCTTTGTTTTTTGTGTTGGCACTCTGTCACGCAGGCTAGAGTGCAGTGTCATGCTCACAGCCACCACAACCTCAACCTGATGGGCTCAGGCAATCCTTCCATCTCAGCCTTCCAAGTAGCTGGTACTGTGGGAACATATCACCACTCCCAGCTAATTTTTTTTATTTTATTGTAGAGATGTGGTCTGGCCAAGTTGGCCAGGCCTGTCTTGAACCTGTAGGCTCAGACAGTCCTCTCACCTGTGCCTCACAAATTGTTGGGATTTTAGGCATGAACCACCATGCCTAGCTGTAAACTATTTTGTTATTTTTTGCATCACTCCTAAACTGTGAAAATAGTTCTGATTTTCTTATTTGTTGCAGAAATCCCAGGAACACCATGGGCAGATGTTTGTTTTCTGCCTTAATGATTTCTGGTCCTAGGGAGGTTTAAAATGTGATTTTCTAGAAATTCATATTACACAAGTCTGCCAAAACATAGATTATTTCCTTAATTAAAAGAAACTGTAATGTTATTTATTTAAAAAATTTCTTAGTGTGAACTGAGATTTATTTTAAACTCAATTCCAAGTTTTTTCAGTTTATTGTGTCAGAGCATTGGTAAATATATTAAATTCTCACGTTATCCTGTTTTTTTAAATAACTCATTTAAAAATTTTGTTTAGTATAAAGCTTAGGGCTATATACATTTATACATATATATACACACATACATGATTATTAACATGTGCAGTTTTTTACAAATAAATTTGTTTATTTTTTTCTTTTTGATTGCAGTCTCACTCTGTCACCCAGGCTGCATTGCAGTGTCATGCTCACAGCCACTGCAGACTCTACCCGCTGTGCTCTGTTGATCCTTCTGCCTCAACCTTCCAACTAGTTGGAATTATAGGCACGCACCCCTTGCCTGGCTAAATTTTGATTTATTGTAGAGATGAGATCTTACCAAGTTGTTCAGGCTCGTATCGAACCCGTGACCTCAGACAATCCTCTCACTTCGGCCTCCAAAAGTGCTGAGATTATAAGTGTGAGCCACCACACCTGGTCTTTAATCTTTATTTATTGTATGCAATGAAATGATTTCATATGTTTATACATTGTGAATCAATGAATTCAATGATGTTAGTGAAAATATCTATCACCACACAGAGTTGCCCTTTTAGTTTTTTAAATGGGAATGTTTCAGGTTTACTGTTTCAGCAAAATTTTTTTTCATTTTTTAAGATGTAGGATACAATTCAGTCTTAGGTGTACAAATGTTCATTAAGCAGGTTCGGGAAATTTTTTAAGTAGAGAAGCCGTTATTAACTATAGTCACTTTTATACATTAGGTCTTTTAAAATCATTCATAAGTGAAATTGTATATCCTTTAAACAGCATTTCTCCCACCGGTGGCTGTGGCCCAATAGTTGGACTTTCTCCCTTCCCTTTATGAGTGCAACCTTTTTGATACCACACGTAAGTGAAGTCATGCAGCATTTGCCTTTGTGTGCCTTTCTTGTTTCACTTAGCATGATATCTTACAATTTCATCCTTGATGTTGAGATTGCAGGACTCTATTTTTTTTTAATGGCTAAATGGTTTTCTGTGTATATATGCAGCATAGTTTCTTAATTCATTCAGCATCCACAAACATTTAGGTTATTTTCATATCTTGGCCATTGTGATAAATGCTGCAGTGAATGTAGTGTTGTAGATAATTTGAGATATTGATTTTATTTCCTTATGTACACAGAAAGGAGATTGCTGGATCGTATGCTGGTTTAATGTTTTATTTTGAGAAGATTGTTCAAAATGGCTTTTATACTGACTCTATCAGATTAAAACTCACCAACTGTGTACAGGAGGTTTTTTTTATTTTTCATATCATTGTCAACACTTATCTCTCTTCTGGTTGATATTAGCCATCCTAACAAGCATGAGATGATGTCTCATCCATGTGTTTATTTGCAGTTGCACAGTGATTGGTGATGTTGAGCACCATTTTAAAAATAGTTACCTGTTGGCAATTTAACTTCATTGGAAAAATAACTATTCATGCTTTCAGTCAAGTGACTCTCATTTAATTTAATTTTTGGTCTTCGATTTGTATGAATTGTGTGTATATATTGAATTTAATCTCTTATCAGATACATGGTTTACAAATATTTTCTCTTATCCTTAAGCCTTCTTAGTGTTTTCTTTACTGTGCAGAAGCTTTTTGATTTGATGCTGTCCAACTTTTTTCTGCTTGCTTTTGATATAGTACTTATGGTGTCAAGAAAATCTTTGCCAAGGCCCATATTAAGAACATTTTCTGCTGCTTGGAAGTCTGGGGCAGAAAGATCACCTAAGCCCAGCAGGTTGAGGCTGCAGTGGCTGTGAACGTGCCACTACACTCCAGCCTGGGCCACAAGAGTGAGACTCCAACTCAAAAAAAAAAAAAAACTTTACCAATCTATTATGATGTATATATTTTTAAGTTGCAGTCTCTTTGTGTCACTCAGGCTGCAGTGCAAGGGCACAATCAAGGCTTACCACAGCTCCTGATATCAGGTGATCATTCCAACTTAGTCTTTCAAGTATTGGGAATTACAGGTCACTGATGCCATGTTGACTGATGTATTCTTTTGTAGAAAAACGTCTTCCTATGCTATATTTCTTAGGTTCATCATGAACTGCTGGATTCAGGTGATTCTCCTGTTTCAGCCCCTCAAAATGCTGGGATTACCAGCATGAGCCACCATGTCTGGAGGATACTGTGGATTCAAGGTAACATAATGTCCACAAGATTTATCCTCACTGTAACACATGAAAAAAGTGTTATTTGAAGTTGGAGTCTCACTCTGTCACACAGGCTGGAGTGAAGTGTCACACTCACACCCATTGCTGCCTTAGCCTGCTGTGCTTAAGTGACCCTTCCACCTCAGTCTTCCAAGTAGCTGGAACTACAGGTGTGAACTACCATGTCTGGCTTATTTTTTTATTTACTATAGACATGAGGTCTCACCAAGTTGCCCAAGATGGTCTTGAAACCCTGGGCTCAAGCAATCCTCTTCTCTCAGTTTCCCAAAGAGTTTGGATTATATGTTAAACCACCATGCACAGCCAACCCAATGTTTTTTTTTTTTTTTGAGTTGGGGTCTCACTCCTTTGCCTTGGCTAGAGTGCAGGGGGATGCTCATGGCCACCCCAGCGTTGACCTTCTGGACTCCAGCAATCCTTCCATCTCATCCTTCTGAGAGCCAGAACTGCAAACACGTGCTACAACACGCAGCTATTTTTT
Source organism: Cephalopachus bancanus (assembly GCA_027257055.1). NCBI lineage: Eukaryota > Metazoa > Chordata > Mammalia > Primates > Tarsiidae > Cephalopachus > Cephalopachus bancanus. Next base: position 20,673 of record JAPVLO010002996.1, read on the forward strand.
ATTTTATTGTAGAGACAATGGAAGACTGACAGTGATCAGCTAGGCTATAGATTCTGGTGCTACTCAAACATGTTCTCAGGATGTGTTGACTCTGGACTTGTGTATTTTTTGAGTTCAAGAGATTGTCCTGATTTTCAGATCTCATAATCCTTTGCTTCACCAGTATACTTTCTGTGGTATTGCAGCTATTCTGGTGCTGTAACAAGCATTCACCTTTCTTTAGACACAGACCTGTCATCCACAATATTCCATCATTTTCTTCTTCATTCCATGTCAAGGGTGACAAAATCCAGTCATCACACATAAAAAGCAAAAATTTTGAACACATGATCACTGTTGCAGTTCTCTCCTGAGGGAGATAACATAGAGTTGGAAGTTTTCTGCTGAGTCGATTGTGGTTTCTGAGACAGAAGCCATACCTGGTTACCTTTCTGGAAAAAAAAAAAAAAAAAAAAACCCTGTAATACAAAAGGAGAGAAAACAATAGCCATATCATCTAGTAGTTGGGAATACATATGCAGATGACACAGATGAGACTTCAAAGAAGAAGCCACAATTTAAATTATGGATTGAGAATTTGCATTGCAATGATAATAATTTTGGCTGCCACAGAGAGACATCTCTTTTTGCATATGCTCTTCAATCCTACATTTTCTGTTTCTATTTCAATGTGCTTCCACACTTTCACTGTGAGATCTTCATGTGTTGTGATGGACAGCATGACATGACTACTCTTCCATTCCTTTGTGAGTTTTAGGAAATTCTCGATACATTTCTAGGGACTCCTATTTTCACCCATTTGAAAAAGTCTGTCGGCAGGCACAATGTCTCAAGCTTGTAATCCCAGCAGTTTTGGGGGCCCAGGTGAGGGCATTGTCTGAGTCATTGGGAGCTCAAGAAGCCTTGGTGAGACTTCATCTTTATAACAAATCAAAAAATTAGCTGGGCATATAAGCACATGCATGTGGTTCCAGCCACTCGGAAGACTGAGGCAGAAAGATATCTGGAGTCCAGCAATTCAATGCTGGAATGACTGTGAGCATGTCTCTGCATTCCAGCCTGGGCAATGGAATGAGAAAAAAATAAATTGATCTGTTTATGTCACATGTCAGAATTGTATAAGGGGAGTTATGGAGTTATTGGGATTTGGTTTAGAAATCCAAAGAGCACCGGGCTCGGTGGCTCAGTCTGTAATCCTGCACTTTGGGAGTCTGAGGTGAGTGGATTGCCTGAGCCCGAGGGTTCGAGACCCATCTGGGTAACTTGGCGAGACCTCATCACTACAATAAATCAAAAAAATTAGCCTGGCATAGTAGCGCACACCTATAGTTCCAGCTATTTCAAAGGCTGCAGCAGAAGGATCATCGGAGCCCAGCATGTTGAGGCGGTAGCCAGGAGTGTGCCACTGCACTCCAGTCTGGACAACAGAGTGAGACTCCAACTAAAAAAAAAAAAAAATCCCAGGAGCACTAGCGGCAGGTATGTCACATGTTTTCTGCATTATAATGTCCCCCTTTTTTTTTTGCTTTTCTTGAGTCCTCCTTCTGTCACCCCCCACACTGCAGTGCAGTGGTATGTTCTTGGCTACCATAGCCTTGAGCTGCTGAGCTCTGGTGATCCTTCTGCTTCAGTCTTCAAAGTAGCTGGAACCACAGATGTGTGCAACCGTGTCCGCTAATTTTGATTTATTGTGGAAGGAATGTGTAGCCAAGTTGCCCAGGCTGATCTGAAAACCCTGGTTTCTGGAGATCCTCCCAACTCCACCTCCCAAAGTGTTGGGATTACAGGTATGAAGCACTCTATGGAAGCTTCAAACATGATCCTACAGGTATTTAGATCCATTTTTTTATTTTTTGAGTTGGAGTCTCACTCTGTGTCCTAGGCTGGAGTACAGTGGTACACTCACAGTCACCCCAGCATCGACATGCTTGGCTCTAGTGATACTTCCACCTCACCCTTCCAAGTAGTCTGGACTACAGGCATGTACTACCTCACCTGGTGGTGTCACCAAATTGCTTGGGGTGACTTAGTAATTTTCTTCAGAACACAAACCATTACATTAAATTGAAGATAATTTAATCTTTTATTACAGTAACATTTTCCTTTTCTTAGTATGAACTAGGGTTACAAATTTAAACTGTGTTTGCCTAAATATCTCTGTTGTACAATAGTATAACATATCTATTCACCTCATTGAAGTCTTAAAGAAACTAATCTTGCATAGTGAACTTAAATCATTGTCGACCTTGAATAGTTGTAATTCTATAAGAAAGTTATTGGTAGCAGTGGAAAACTGCCAGGGGAGGGAGGGGCACACTTCATCAACAATGGATCCTGCAAAATGAACAATTTTATTCATAACCCTGAGTTCTATCCCACATTATTAAAATAAAACATTTTTTAAATTGTCAAACATATAGTTTATTCCCTATTGTTTCCTTTTTCTTTAAAGTATCATTTTACAATTTTGTCTCTTTTAGTATAAAAAGTAGGAGTATGTTTTTTATCATTTCACTTCTAAATTTGCTGTATATTAGGTTACCTGTCATTTTAGTTTGAAAAGTTCTGAAATACCATACTTGAACTTACATATTAAATAAAAAGTGAATTATATCGTTAAGTGCCTAAATTTAATATTTTTATGTTTAAGTTTGTTGCATATATATACTTTTTATTTAGCATTTTCCTCTACTTTCCTCAGTGTGTATCCATATAATTGAATTAAATATTCCCAGCTGTTCATTTATATACCAGTGTTTCATATGATATTTTATAATACTCATGTTGTTTCTAGTATTTACAAACAAAATTTCTTTCTTTTTTTTATTTTTTTTTTATTTGGAGTCTTACTCTGTCACCCAGACTGGAGTGCAGTGGCCGCTCCCGGCCACTGCAGCCTTGACCTGCTGGGCTCTGGCAATTCTTCTGCCTCAGCCTTCCAAGTAGCTGGAACTACAGGCATGTGCTACCACATCTGGCTAATTTTTTGATTTATTGTAGAGATGAGGTCTCGCCAAATTTCCCAGGTGAGTCTCGAACCCACGGGCTCAGGCAATCCACTCACCTCAGCCTCCCAAAGGCGCGGGATTACAGGCTGAGCCACCAAGCCCGGCTTGTTTGTGCATTTTTGAGATGGAGAATCACTTTTTTGCCCAGGCTGGAGTGCAGTGGCACACTCACAGCCACCCCAGCATTGACCGGCCAGGCTGTGGTAATCCTTCCACCTCAGTACTTCAAGTAGCCAGAACTACGGGCATGCACTCTCATGCCAGTTAAGTTTTTTTTTTTTTAATTACTCTACACACAAGATCTTGCGAATTTACCCTGGCTGGTTTCAAATCTGTGGACTCAGGCAATCCATTCTCCTCAGCCTTTCCAAGTGGTGGGTTTACTGGCTAAGACACCGAGTCTGGCCAGATTCATATATGTTTTATAGTAGTAAATGACAAAATAGAGTAGGATATACATAGACCTCTATTTGATGTGTTCATGACATGTTAACTTGTGAGACCAAATTTCTGAGAAATAGATCTGACTTTGGAAAACAAAAATATAATAGTAATTTAAACAAAAAAGTTCACTGAAGAGCATTTATCCAAGATCTGTATCTGATTGTAAACCACTATGGGTGACTGAGGCCTGTGTAGAAAGTTTGAAAGTGATCTCAGATACCATTTTAAGATTTCACAGTAGATGTTCTTACAAAAACTTGACCTGATTTATAGGCACTACCCACTGGTCCAGAATCATTATCCAGGTAGTGGGTACCTGAAGCTGCTTTGTGTTTTTCCTCCCTCCCTAGAGAGACTGAGTTGAGAACTTGAAACTTTACATGTTGAAAATTTGTCAATCATTAGTTCATAAAAGCTTGATGTTCTAACACAAGGTTACAGGCCATTGTAAATGTTACTCATTTAGCCAAAGTAATAGTCCTAAGACCTTAAGAAATAAAAACCTTGCTTTTTGATACAGGAGATTTATTCATAACAAAAAAAGACAGCAGGGAATAACTGTATCTATCTCTCCCCCCCTCACCCCTCCCACCCCCTGTTGTATTCAGAAGAAATTCTTTTGAAGGTTCGATAGAGCCAGGAATGACACTTGAGTAAGAGTTACTTTTAGGGTGTTAAAGGCCGCATATATTGGAGATTATCGAGAGGCTCATGTTCTTCTGGTCTCTGAGTAGCTGCATAGAGAAGTTTATCTGCAGTTCTACAAGCCCAGTGTGTGAGGAGTGCAGCCCGTGTACAATTCTGGAGAGCGGGTCAGGGTGGGGCACTCCCCATCCCCCAAAATGGCTGCTGCTGCGTCCCTGCCACCATCTCACAATGGGGAGTTCAGAGATGGATGTGAAAGGCAGGATGGCTGGGCGGTTGGGCCATTGTGACGCTAAGGGTGCACCGTGCCTGGCTCAGTTTGGGTGAGCTTGTCGTCCCTATCCCTAAGCAGCTCGAAGTCTTTCTTCTTCGGCCACAACCAGGTCTCTCCAGAGCTCCCACCTTCTCAGCCCAGCACGCACCTGCTTCCTCAACCTTTGTAGCGATGCTGATGTCCCAGACACCACCCAATGTGATGGAGCCCTCTGCTCTCTCCAGCCAGAACCCAGTCCAGATGCTTTGGGTGAAGTATCTGCCTGGCCCACATGCAGCTTGAGTTTTACAGGGAGTCAAAGACTGTGGCTGCCTTGAAATGTTACCCTGACTGACTTTTTCATGACTGTGGAAGTTGAAGCATGAAGGACCAAAATTATTGGGTCACTTGGGATCTGCTAAGAGCAGACGAGAAAACCCCACTTTCCTGGCATGTGTCTAGTGAGTCATTTTTACCAACCCATCTCAGTAGACCTGGAATCGACTTGACGTTGATGGTGGTTCAGGCATTTTACATGTGATATCACCAGACTCCACTGAGGCCTGATTGGACAGTGTCTCAGAGATAGATGGTGACCAGATCCCTCAGGAACAGGTGGTGTTGCATCCTTGGGCAAAAACTTTCAAGGTGAAAGGAAATTAGGGTACATTTGCAACCCATCAGTTTAGCATCTCTATTTTGCTTTTTGTTTGTTTGGAGTTGGAGTCTCACTCTGTCACCCAGGATGGAGGTCAGTAGCACATTCATGGCCACCAAAAACTCAACCTGTTGGGCTCAGGCAATCCTTCCACCTCTGCCTTGCTAGTAGCCAGAACTACAATCTAGCTACCATGCCCAGCTAATTTGTTGGATTTATTGTAGAGATGAAGTCTTGCCAAGTTGCCCAGGCTGGTCTTGAACCCCTGAGTTTAGGGAATCCACTCACTTGGACCTCACAAAGTGCTGGGATTACAGGCGAGCCACCCAGCTCAGCCAGTGTCTCTGCTTTGGATAGAAGGCTTCTCACCCACAGCAGTTAGAAATGTGTCTACATCCTGGAGCCCATCTCCTCAATTTTTCTGTCTGGATAGTGGAAAGTTCAGGGACCACTTCTGCTTTCGTGTAACCTCCTAATAATTGATGTCCCTGAGTCACCATGACCTCCCAAGCAAGTGTTTTGTTTTCCAAAGGAATCAGCTCTCATGTTGTTATAACTAATTCCAAAAACGTGGGTATTATTCTACATGATAATAAGATAGTGTTCATATCACACATTCCAGTGGGTTTTATTTGTGATTCTCAAAAATGAAACAACTGAAGAACATGTCAAGAAAATGGAATCCTATTACTGTACATTGTGAAAAACTTTACCACTTCAGGATTAATTACATGTGAGCTCATCAGCACCTTTTATAAATAATAACAACAACAACAACAATAATAATAATAAATGTGGCCTCCTTGAACGTGGCAAAGTGAGAAATTGTAGAGAGAAAACAGCACAATATTAGTGTTCTTCATGGTTTTGTTTTTTTGTTGTTGTTTTTTTTGAGTAGGAGTCTCGCTCTGTCACTCAGACTGGAAGGGCATTGCCACACTCCTGGCTACTGCAGCCTCGACCTTCTGGGCTCAGGTGAT
>JAPVLO010002997.1:0-26631 GCA_027257055.1 Cephalopachus bancanus
GCGGGTTGAAGGCCTGTGAATGTGACAGACAATCTGTGCGCTGCTTCAAAGAGAGCCTGCCCACCTACGAGAAAAACCTCAAGCAGTACCCCAACTGGCCCCGTGTGGCCAACATAAACCCCGTTGCTAGGGAGGCCACGGGGTCCCCTTGCCAGTCAGCATCTGCTCCAGCGTCACTCTTCTGGGAAGCCTTCTCAGATCACCCCAACAGGCTCCTTTTTTTCCCCCCAGGAGGAAGAACAGAATGTCTCCCCTGGGGCTGTTCACCCGTTAGCATTCTGATCTAGGACTCCTTGTCACTCAGGACTGGAGAGCAGAAATGAGAAAGACAAAGCCCCTGCCCTGAATGAGCTTGCATTCTGTGGACTACAGATATGTATGTATAGATATGAGTGATACACTCAGTTATTGGTACGTACTTTGAAGTAATGAAATAAAGGGACAGGGTACAGAAATACTCCCAACTCCCCATCCCAAGAAGTTTCCAAGAGGGGTGAGACCCCAGGATCTACCCCAAGCTCTCCCCTCACCCCCACCCCAAATCAGGATGCAGGGCAGACTTGGGAGCCCGGTCCACAACCACTCTAGCTGGCAACCAAGCAGAGGTCTGGAAAGCGAGGTCATGGCATCCATGCCGAGGACCCAAGAGACACACATGGCATGTGGTTCTCAAGTTCTGCCCTCAAGTAGGAGAGAACTGATGTCGTTTTTGTGTTTCATGAGAACATTAGCACCCTACTGCTGCCACATGAATGTCATGGCCAGGAAGATGTCGAAGAAAAGGAGACGGTGGCCATGGGAGAGGTCCTGACAGGCACCCCAAATTTCCACCCCAATTTAGCAGCCTCTGATTACATCAGCCTTAAATCCTAATAAATATTAACGTGACCTCATCTGAGTGGATTCTGATGTTTATAATCCCAACTGGTAGTAGATTGCAAGAAAGGTCCCCCACCTTTTATGATGTAATATTCAGCTTTTCCTATCGAGCAGTAGAGTCTATTTTCCCCACCCCATGATTCTGAACTGGCCTATGGCTTACTTTGACCAATGAATATTGTGAGAGTAATAGTCTACCAGTTCTACCTCCTCTTGGGAAGTTGGAGGCAGTTCCTCTCCCTCTTGTGACACCTGCCTGCCCTATGAGAAAGACTAGGCTGGCCTGCAGGAGGCTGAGAGCCCACCCAGATCAGAGTTGGCAGCTTGGTTGTCTCAGCTGGGACTTCAGACCTGTGAGAGAGCACCACGAAGATCAGCTCAGAGCTATCCACAGACACATGAGGTTGCCTTGCTGAGAGCAGAACAGTCACCCAGCTGAGCCCAGGCTAAATCGCCAACATGCAGAACTTTGAGCTAATTAAAGGCTGTTGTTTTAAGTCACTAAGTTTTGGTATGGTTTGTTATGCAGCAACAACTGACTGGTGTCATTGGTCCTTATTTATTGAGAAACCCCAGCATTTGATTCTCAGCACCATGCTGGACTTGGAGGCCACAGAAACATCATGGTAAATAATGGAGAACACATGGAGAACTGCCCATGTGTCCAGTCATTCACTCATTCAGCCAACACACATTTATTGAGCACCTGCTATGTGCCGGGCACAGTGCTGGGTAATAGAATTCTAAGAGTTAAAGGGAACAAACAAAATCAGGTCTATAAATCCTGGGGAGAATGCTGAGGGCTGTAACTGCTTTTGGGAGTTCAGACACATAAAATCTGGATTGAGATGCAAAGACAGAAAGGGACACCAACAGAGAGGGTCAGCAGAGGGCCTTGGAACCTGGGCTCCTGGGCTCTGGCCGGTTCAGCTCACACTGTCATGTGTGCAACTAGCCTACTCTTCCTCCCCAAGCACATTTATGGAAACTACAACTGCAGAGGGAAAGGTTGTGGCTATGAGTGTCAGGGAGGGTGCAGACAGTCTGTGCGGGAAGCGGCAGGCATGAAACCCAGGTGCTGGGGCTCAAGCCAGCAGACACCTTTTCTCCTTGGTGTCCCGACCACAGCAGAGACCAGTTCCCAACTATGAAGGTATCTGACTGACAGTGGAGGAAGAGGGGCCAGGGCTGGGGCCAGGCCTAGGGCCAAGGCCAGGCTCAGTGTGGGGGCCAGGGGTTCCCTTGTGAGATTCAGGCGGTCTTTTCCTTCTCCCACTTGTGGGATCCCAGCTTCCGGTCTCTAAGGTGGAGGGGAGACTCTACAGGGATCCCTGGACTTTCCCTGGGAAATCTGCTCCCTTCAAAGGCAATCGTTCATTCTGCCAGCAAGTCTGTATGGAGGACCCACTCCACCCCTGCGCCCCAGGCTCCATGGAGCTCTCAGACCAGGGGATTGCCAAACAGGTTGGAATTGGGGTGGGCTCGGGAGTCATGCCCACTGTCCAGGAGGGAGGGAGAGTTTCCCCAAGGAATGCTGAGGTCTGACACCTCATCTGAGTCCTGAAGATGAGGAGCAATTGGGGGAGCAACAGGGTGCTCTGAGCCTCCCAGGTAGAGGGATGGAAGATAACACACATATTCACGAGCTCCTCACCCACCTACCTTTCCCCGGCTCAGCTGAAGCCCCTTCTCCTTCTTTAGTTTCTCCAGGGCAAAAACCTGGTGTCAAATGCTTCTCATATCCCACATCCCACACCCAATCTGTTGGCACCACCTTCAACACACATCCAGAGTCTGTATTTATAAAATACTTCAGTCAAATGCTTACATGAGGGGGGGGAAAAATCTAGGATCTGACCGCTTCTTACTACTGTCACTGCCGCAGTTCTGGGGTCGGAGCCCCCATCGGCTGGCGTCTGGGTTCCTGCAGCTGCTCTTTGTCATTCTCCCCATGCCCCTCCATCTGTTTCCCACACAGCAGCCGGCAAACGGAGCAACTGAGTCCAGCCCTGGCACCCCCTCCTCCCCCCCTTAGAACCAATGGGTTTATTGTGCCATCCCCTCCGACCCGGGGGCTGGAATCTCACCATCTTGATGAGGCTTATTAAGTGACCACCCTATTTAACATTGCCCCTTCCTGCTGGCATTTCCCGTCCCCTCTGTCCTCCCTCTACTCGTGTCCATTTCACAGATGTGAATGGAGGACCAGACAGGCCTGGTGAGTTGTTGTGGGTCCACAGCAGCTCTGGGATGTGAACCCATGTCTTCTGAGTCCCAGTCCCTTGCCTCTCATTGTCTTTCTCAAAATGAGGGGGTTGGTTAAGTGTCCAGCAATGGATGACTGGATCAAGAAAATGTGGTGCATGTACACAATGGACTACTACTCAACCAGCAGAAAGAATGGAATCATGTCTTTTGCAGCACCGTGGATGGAGACCATTATCTTAACTGAACCAACTCAGAAACAAAGTATAATACTGAATGTTCTCACTTGTAAGTGGGAGCTAAATAATGCGCGCACATGGTCATTGTGAAATAGACGTTGGAGACTTGAAAAGGCAGGAGGGTGAGAGGTGGTGAGGGATGAGAAATTACCTGTTGGGTACAATATTCACTATTCGGGTGACAGGTACACTGAAAACCCAGATGTCACCACTGCACTTGTACTCCTGAAGTTTATACTGAAAAAAAAATGAGAAGGTTGGACTTGATGCTTTCCGAGATGAAGGCTCTGGAGTCAGAGTTCAAATTCTGCTTTTATTGCATGACCTTGAGCAATTTACTTGACTTTGTCCCCACCTCCTAGGTTTTCTAAGAGGGTAAATGAGATGACACACAAAACTCTCAGCAAAGTGCTCAGCATACAGTAAGTGCTCAATAAATTCTACCCTTCTTACTTGGACCCTGACATCCTGAGATCCTGAATTCCCTGATGGAGTGGATCATGGGTGTTTCAGAGGAGTTGCTTTAGTGGGACATTATGGCTTTTTTTTTTTTTTCCTTTTTCTTTTTTAACTGTACACCTCTGCCTCCTGATGCTGGGAGCCTTGATATCTGTCTCCAGAACTTTGCTTCTTTCACAGTTGGTGTCATCAGCTGCTTGTTAGCAAGCCACAACTGGGGAAGCCGACAGTCAGTGTTGCTGAGCCAACCCATGGGAGGAAGGGACCACCTACCTCTCTGCATTCACAGTCAAGGCCCAGCTGACAAGAAATTGGCAGCTGCCAGGCCCCGCTGTGACCAAGGTCAGGCAGGGCACGGAGTGCCTGGCTGTGGTTTGGGGGCAGTACGTGCCCACACCGCCTTCCTTTCTGCCTCCTTCCCTTCCCCTCCCTCTATGTGCTCTCTCTCCCTGACACAGCTGCATGCGGGGGGCCAGATTTTTCTTGCTAACCACAGCTTTGCTTTTCTTTTTCATTTTGGGGAGAATGTCACAGGCAATCTGCTTCCATCCACAATGCCTTCTTCTTCCTGTCACCGTGTGCCTTCCCGACCTTGAGGACCTTCTGTCCACGAGCACAGGGCACTGTCACTGACTCTGACAGTTTCTGTTCCCCACGCCAGGCCCTGAGCTAGGGGCATTCTCATCCCTGACTTCATGTAGTCTCAAGCCCTATTTGCGTCATTACTATTATTGTTATTAATATTCAACCTTCCAAGTAGCTGGAACTACAGGAACATACCACCACGTTGGGCTAATTTTTTTATTTATTATAGAGATGAAGTTTCACCTGGACTCAGGTGATCCTCTAGCCTCCGCCTCCCGAAGTGCTGGGACTACAGGTGTGAGCCACTGCATCTGAGCACCAATTTACTTCATTATTAATCATATTTTACGGAAGGAGAAACTTGAGTCTCAGAGGAATGAAATGACTTGTCCACAGCCACATGGCTGGTGAGGGGCAAACCTAGAGTGCTACCCACCCCAGTCTGTGCTCTTTGCTTTAAGGGTGTCTGTTTGTGAGAGGCAGTGCTGGCAGCAATGATACTGTGGTGGAGAGGATACTGACACTTTCCTCGTGCTCTCCTGGGCGTTGACAGTCTGGGGCAGGGGCTCCACAAAACCCCACTTTGGCCCCAGAAGCAGAGGAGCGGGAGGGGTGGAGTGAAGCACCAGTGGTGACCCATGATGTCCACTAGGTGTCACCCAAGTTCTAGAAAAGAGTCATCAGCTGCGCCCAGAGGGTCTTGAGGCATGGGGGAGGAGGAGGAGGGAAGGGGTCTTGAGTCTTCAGGTGATGGCGAGCGGGATCTAAGTCCGGGCGGAGATGGCAGCCCTCTCCTCAAGCCTTAGCACAGAAGCCCTCACTCACTCGGAAGGAGGCATCAGGAGTCCCAAAGGAAGAGGACTCCAGATGGTGGAAGCAAGAAGCCTCCTCCTTCTTACAAAGTGGGCCTCCCCTGTTCCTCCTCTCCGCCTCCTGGGTGACCGCAGACTTACCACCCTAGCCCCACTCCCACTTCTTTTGAGGCAACGTCAGGACAGCCACCTGGGCTTCCCTCTCTGCACTCCCAGTGACACCCCTTGACAAGTGTCAAGTTGGGAGCTCGCATGACCGCCTCTCCCACCCAGGCTGTAGGCAGAGGCTCGAAGCCGAGCATCACAGCTGGAATGGAGAGACCGTCTGTGTGGGCCTGCTGAAGATGATCTTGTCCAGGGTATCAGACTTCAAGAATTTCAAGAATGGAGCGGGGGAAACTTTTCTTCTCACAGCATCTCATGTGAACGCTCTCTGGACGTGGGAAAGCAGGGCTGTGGTGGCTCGGCCTCCTTCTCCACAGGGATCACCTGATGTCTCAGGAAAGCCCATGGAAACGGGCACTCTGTTCAGGAGGAAACTGACGCTTGTAACGGGAAGGAAACCAAGAAGGAGAAGGGGCCAGGACCAGGATCCAGGACCGGCTGCCCTGCTGGATTCTCGTGTGTCTCCACCATTGCTGCCCACTTTCACTTAGAAGTATCTGGGCACAGTGGCTCACACCTGTCACCCCAGCACCTTGGGAGGCCAAGGTGAGAGGATTCCTTGAGCCCAGGCGTTCGAGACCAGCCTAGGCAATATAGCGAGACCTCATCTCCACAAACAGAAATTTTAAAAATTAGTCTGGCATGGTGGCATGTGCCTGTAGTCTACTTGGGAGGCCGAGATGGTAGGATCACTGGAGCTAGGAAGTCAAGGCTGCGGTGAGCCAGCACAGTGTCATTGCACACTGCACAACAACCTGGGTGACAGAGTAAGACTGTCTCAAAAAAAAAAAAAAAAGAAAGAAGTATCTGGCCTCTTAATTAGTGGTCATGAGGGTAATACTCTCCTGCTTCCTTTCCCCTCTCCCACCCCCAATCAGCTCACAAAGCCTTTTTCTCCCTGCCTGCTCAGTGGCTGTTACAACAAGCCTACGAGTCTTCAAGCCAAAGATGAAGTCCCATTGCTCAGATGAGACAATTGAGGTTCACTATATGTTAGTGGCAGAGCTGGAAGCAGGACTGGGTGGCCTGGCATCCAGGACTGGGTGACCTGGCATCTCTTGTCCCACTGCCCTGGCTGCCCGAGTCATAATTAAGGAGGTGCCAGGAGAGATGGTTAAGTTGGATGCTGGGGACTCAGAGCCCAGCCCTGTCACTTATGACCTGTGTGACTATGGGCAAGTTGCTTTCCCTCTCTGGGGGATTGCTTATCAGAAAAGGGTGGGGAGAGCATTGTGGAAATAGACATGTGACAAGCGCTTAACCCTGTAACTGTAATTGTACCTGGGCTGGACTATGGGGCCCAGGACTGTGGCCTCAGTACCACCTTCTCACCCCAAGTTTGGGCGGCAGGAAGGAGACAGGCCATGTTAGCTACTAGGTGCCAGGGAACCCGGCTTCCTCAGAGCTGGAGCACAGGAGGGAGTCGCTGTGGCCTCCCAGACCCCTGGCCCAGGAAGATCCAGCAGGGGCAGTTGAGGCAGGAGGCCTTTATTCATCGGAGGAGGGGATACCAAGCCCTGTAGAAGGCCTCTGGGGGCTGCAGCATCTGGGAGAGTCAGGGTGAGGGGGGGGTGGCCAAGACCTCTGAGCAGCCCGGACTTTTTGCAGGGAAGGACATGTGCAGAGGGGGAGGAGCACAGCTGGAGACTTGTGCCCCTACAGGGAAGGGACTGTGGCCCTGTCCCTGCCAAAGATGCCAGGTGCCCGTCCCAGCTCCAGTCCTGGCTGAGCTGGGGCTTTAGCTCAGAGATTCAGGCCAGCATGGAGGCGAGAAGGGCAATTTGTTAGCCGAGCTCCCAGGGAGGTCAAAGGGGAGTCTTTGTGACTGGCACACAGGTGCCCACCACGACCGTGGCACCACAGCCAACAGGAAATGGGAGCCTGCTTCACACTCAGTGACTCCTCAATCCTGAAGGTTGGTGTTCTAGAAGCTGCTGCTGGCAAGGTGTTGGCCCTGCTCTCCATCTCTTTCGTACATGTCCCTTCCTGCCCCTCTTCACGGCTCTCCCTCCACAGTGACCACAGCCCATGAGGGCACTGCTAGGGCAGGCCGAGCTTCCTGGTGGCTGTTCTGGGTGTCCAGGCAAGAGGGTGGCATCAGTGGTCCTCGGCTGCGAGGCAGGGCTGGCTCTATGGAGGCTGCTGACCCCAAGATCCAGGCTGAGGCAAGGAAGGAGCAGGGGAGGGGGGACCTGGAGAAACAAGGTGCTGGGCAGAGTTGGGAGGCCACCACACTGAGACCTGATCCCATCACCTTGGCCCACAATCCCAGGAACCCGCCCAGTGAGGCCCTGCACGTATGCCGAGAGGACTCTCCATCTGCCGATGGCCATCACCTTATCCCACCTCACCCAATGCCCCCCTCTCTTCATTACCCTGCTCCCTCCCTACTGCCTTCTGGAAGCTTCCACACAGCCCCCTGCCTTGACCCCACCCCTCTTCATTTCCCTCTTCACTGAGGTGAGTCTCCCCACGGACAGGACTTGTGAACCTGGATACAGCCCTGCCTCTCCTTACACAGGGAGAGAGGGGTGTATGCCCATCCCCCACTGGCCCTAACTGCTGCTCCAAGCAAGGGCCAGGATGGCCTTGTTTGTCAGGGACCCAGGGGGCCGGGGCCAGGGAGCTCCTCAGAGCCATGTGGTGTGACCAGGCAGGGCTGGGTGTGCCATGTCTGTGTGTGGGTCAGTGGAGGCAAGTAGAGGAGCTGTGAGTGTGGAGGGATATATTCAAGTGTGTTCCCATCTTAGTCCTTGTGCACCCAGGGGTGTCACTGGGCATGTGGGCTCTGTCGGTCCCTGGGAGCCTGCTCTGGGTCCAGGCTTCCGAGCTGTGACACGAAGGCCACCCTCTGGGGGGCGGGCCTGAAGTCACGTGCCACCTAGATGAAGGCAGGGGCAGCCCCTGCTCTGTCAATGTGGCCCTAGAGAGCCACATGCTCTCCAAGCAAAGATCACCCAGGCCATCCTATGGTGTTGGCCAAGGGACTCCAGAGCCCAGGTCCCAGATCTTGATCTTAGATACACCCATGTTCTGGGCCTGAGCTGGCAGCTTCAAGGTTCCAGGGAGTCAAGCTGGGACCAGTGACGGGGGCTAGTGACAGAGGCCCAGCTCAGAGGCCCCTCACTCTCAGGTCTCTTCACGTACACTCAGGAGAGACCCCTACATGCTCTATGCTTCCTACTCAGTCCAGAACCAGCAGCAGGATTCAGCTGCACTCAAGCTGGGCTGAAGGAGTCGGGGCACAGGCCTGGCACCTACCCACCCCTGCTCCTCTGTCTGATCCCCAGCGAGACCCTCCGCCCGCTCTGCTCTCTCAGACCTCAGAGGTGCTAGGGAGGGGTAGGGGGTGCAGGAGAGGTGTGTCTGCAGGCATCATCCTCCAGGGGCGGTTCATAGATGCTGCAGTTGGGTGTGCAGCCCCTGCAGTAGACGTTGAGATAGGCACGGTACTCCTCCCTGTACTCCTGGCGCTTGAGGCACAGGACCAGGCTCTTGTCACACTCGCACGTCTGCTTGTCACACTCTGTCGTGTTGAGGTCACCTGTGGGGGTAGGGGAGGCAGAGGCTATGGGCGAAAGGGGCAGTGGCCCCACCGGGGCCTCGGCTGGGGAGAGAGCCCAGTGGTCCCCCGGAATGAGGTCCTGGGCCAGCAGCACCAGCTTCGCCCATGCACCCCACCCCGCACCTACAGGATCAGCAACTCTGCGCCACAGCCCAGCAGTTTGTGTTGTAACAAGCCTTCTAGGTGACTCTGGTGTGTGCTAAAATTGAGGAACAGCTAAAATTGGGGAACAGCTAAAATGAGGGAGACAGCTAATATTGGGGAACAGCTAAAATTGGGGAACAGCTAAATGGGGGGACAGCTAAAATCAGGGAACCCCCAAAGTCCAACATGGTCACTGTATAGTTGAGGAAACTGAGGCCCAGAAGGGGGTGGGTTTACCCAAGTCACCCAAAGAACTAAAGGTTCATCCTCAGGCCAGTTAGTTTCTGCTGTCCCAGACATCCTCCCTTGAGTCACAGTCACCCACCCCGGGGAAGCTACTGACAAGGACTGAGTTAGGAAAACACTTGTAAGGAGCTCAGCTCAAGGC
This sequence comes from Cephalopachus bancanus, assembly GCA_027257055.1. Classification (NCBI taxonomy): domain Eukaryota; kingdom Metazoa; phylum Chordata; class Mammalia; order Primates; family Tarsiidae; genus Cephalopachus; species Cephalopachus bancanus. The sequence continues at coordinate 9,442 of JAPVLO010002997.1, forward strand.
CTCAGAGCCTAAAATGTTCGGTACACAGGACGCGCTACTGTTGCTTGTGGCTGCGCTGTCATGACCAGCGCCCTGAAGTCATCTTCAGGTTGACATCAAGATCACCTGGAGGACTTGTTCAGACTGCTGGACTCATCCCCAAGTTTCAGGCTCAGTAGGTCTGGGTGGGACCTTTCATTTGCATTGCTTGTAAGTTCCTGGGTGCCATTGCTGCTGCTGGTTCCGGGAACAGCACCCTTTGAGAACCTCCCACTAGCCAGAGTGGTTTGCAAACTTCTCATACTTTCATTGGCAGAATCCTGCCTCTTAAATGAAACTCTTTGTAGAAGGCTGGCATATCAAACAGCCCAGAGAGAAGGAGCTTAATTATAAATACACTAACAAGGCATCCAAACCCAGAGAGAAGGAGCTTAATTATAAATACACTAACAAGGCATCCAAACCACTTAGGGACCATGCCCATATCTCCTTGATAACCCCCCCAAAACTCTAGAACCCAGTGTGAAACCCACCACTTTAGATGAGTCCCTTTTCCTGGATGGGTGGAAGGGCATTTGTCTCCCTCAACTCTTTTTTTTTTTTAATTGAAGTCTCACTCTTGTCACCCAGGCTGGAGTGCAGTGGCACTCACGGCCACCGCAGCCTCAACCTGCTGGGCTCAGGCGATCCTTCCACCTCAGCCTTCCAAGTAGCTGGAATTACAGATGCACGCCACCATGCCTGGCTAGCTTTTGTGATTTATTGTAGAGACAAGGTCTCACCAAGTTTTCCAGGCTGGTCTCGAACCCCTGGGCTCAGGTAATCCTCTCATCTCGGCCCCCCAAAGTGCTGGAATTATAGGCTGAGCCACCGCACCCGGCCTCCTCCAACTCTTTAATGCCAGCTCCACCACCCCAATGTTTCAACAGTAGAATCTGAGGACCACAGAGCTATGGGCTACCAGGGGGCTCCATATGCGCCCCCTGTTCCACCAGGTGACAGGAGACTCAGGTTTCTTTGCAAAGCTGGTGTTGCTTGTAAGCTATTAATAAGGAACAACTTGCAGAGCCGAGTTAAGACACGGAGGCAGAGAGCCCAGTGGCTGTCCCTGGACAAGGCCTGGAGGGCACCTACCTGCCCCAGAGAGAGGTAGAGGTGGCAGGGCAGAAACACCTGGGCCCTGGTACTTGGATGCCACTTGCCTGCACTCCTCAGCTGTGGAATGGCCATGGAGAGTTCATGGTAAAGGAGAGAGGCCTTAACACTAGGTGTCCTGGGGTGGGGCTACCTCTTCTGGTGGGGTCCCAGTGACAGAACTGGAAGGGGAAGGGTCTGCCCTGACCCAAACCCCTCAATGTACCCATGCATGAGAAGTCTGAGGCCAGGTGGGAAGGATCCTGCCCAGGGCTGCACAATGTGAGGAAAGGGTGATAGGACCATGTTCAAACCCAGGTCCCCCGACTCCCAGGCCTGCATGTCTCAGACTCATCTGGGGAACTGGCTAAAATCCAGATTCCTGGGTCCACCCAGACCCACAGAGCCAGAATCACTCGGAATATCAGGGATAGAAGAACCAGGGTGCTAATGCCAGGCTTGGGGACCAGAGCACATCAGGAAGATATTCTAGAGCCACGGGTAGGCCTGGCAGAGTTAGATTTAGCAAATAATCAAAATCAAAATAATTCCACATTGTTAACCAAAACACAGGATGCCTGGTTAAATCTGAGTTCCAGATAAATAAGACATGCCTAGTATAATCATGTCCTATACTTAACTGGGACATACTGATGCTAACTCTTCATTTTCTATGAATACTAATTAATTTTATACTAGTATTTAATTTTTAGCATTAGTATGTCCCTTGCAATAAATAGTCAGGATCACTTCGGATGGGTGCAGTAGCTCAAGCCTGTGATCCCAGCACTTTGGGAGGCTGAGGCAAAAGGATTGCCTGAGCCCTGGGGTTCAAGACCAGCCTGGGCCACTTGGCGGGACCTCGTCTCTACAATAAAAAAGGAAAAAGTTAGTTCGGTGTGGTAGCTCATGCTTATAATTCCAGCTATTTGGAAGGCGGAGGTGGAAGGATCGCCTGAGCCCAGCAGGTCGAGGCTGCAGTAGCGTGAGCAGCGTGCCAGTGCGTTCCAGCCTGGATGACGGAGTAAGACTTGGACTCAAAAAAAAAAAAAAAAGTTAGAATCATTTCAGATAAACATTCTCATTGTTTATCTGAAATTCAAATTTCACAGGGCAGCTTGTATTTCGTCTGGCAAGATCGCCCACAGCCTGCACAGGCAGGTGGGGCTGGCAGTTCACACCCTTCTCCCAGGGCAGGTGCCAAGGAGGGAACTCACTGCAGATGATCTTGGTGTTGTTCTCGATGGTGTAGTTGTACTGATCCACATAGGGTGGCAGTTCCGGTCAAAGAGCTTCTGGTAGCAGCAGTCGTGGGCATGGCAGCACCTGGGGTGGGCAGGGGTGCGCAGGCAGGTGTGGCCAGGCTGGCCCATCTCCCACCACCAGGCACCTCTGATCATCTATTCCAGCCCCTCACAGGTCAGACCTTCAGACTGAAGCCCAGACAGGGGCAGTTCCTTGCCTGCGGTCACACAGCAGGAAGCGCTGGGGCCAGCACCCTGGGTCCGTGACTCTGCCTCTTTTTCTATCCCCAGGGCTCCCAGTTTTCCCCCCTGGAGATCTGGATACAGTTGCTGGAGGGGTCAGGCCGTCCAACAATGGGGACAGCGGGGTGGAGAGGGGACTGGGTTTAAGTCAGTGTTGGAGGAGCAATGACTACCGAGGTTGTCCCTGGCTGTGCCTGATGGCCAGGGAGGGACAAAGGTCTGGAAGGTTGATGGGGATGGAGAGGATGGGAGGTAAGAAGCAAATTAGGTGTGGCTGTCCCTATCATGTCTGGTGGAGAGAGGTCAATTAGTCAACATGCATTTATTAAGCTCCCAGTGATACCAGACTTGGTGCTGACTGCTGCTAGACAGATAGAGGCAGAAGATAAGCCAAGCTGCTGGGAACTCCCAATCTGATGGAGGAAGCACAGTCCTGTTCTCCGGAGACTGCAGTCTGTGAGGGGTGGGTCACAGCCCTTGCCTTTATGGGGCATCAGGTGGGTGGCTGCTATTCCTGTGTATGTTTGGGGGCAGGTAAAAGGTTTTTCCTGGAGAGAAGAGGGGTTGACATACTTCCAGCCCCAGGATCTTGGAGATGGACAACAGCACGAGTCAAGACAGTAGTAGAGGAGGACATGGTCATAAACCAGGCTCCTTATCACCAATTCATCAAAGAAGCCAGATCCTTTGGGAAAGAAACCTCTCCCTCCTCTCAGAGATGGTGATCAGGGTCAGTCTGACCTTCAGCTGCTCCCACTCATCCCAAGGGGAGCCCGGGGCTCTGGCACCTACCAGTCCACCCCATCCACGGGCTGGCCACGCCCCCCCAGCCCGCAGTAGCAGCCGTAGCCCACGAAGGACAGGATGGCGCTCTTTCCTGTGATGGCCTCCACCATGGCTTTCAGGTTGAACAGACTGCCGTGGGCAGTAGCCAGAACTGCAAGAGAACCGGGGACGCTGTGAGCCCCTGCCCCATGGATGGCCACCCCCCACCTGTCCTGTCCTGTCCTGATTGTCCTCCTAATACCCAGGGCTGGAGAAAGGGGTAGGGTAGAAGGAAGGAGGCAGGAGAGGAAGGGGAGTGGCAGGGTGGATGGGCAGCCCAGCTAGAGGAAAGGAGAAATCTACAAAGTACCAAGTATGGAACACAGTGTGCGGCTCAAATTCCTGCAGTAAGTTCCAGAGCCCTGAGAAAACCACTGAGGTCACTTTGACCGAGAGCTTGCTCCAGGCCAGGCACTGTCCTGAGCCCCCTCCATGCATTAACTCATCAAGTGCTCACTGCAACCCTATGAGTGTTGTTATCCCTCTTTAGAGGTGAGGAGACTGAGGCCCGGAGCACTTAGAAACTTGCCTAAGTCTCATTGTCTGAAAGTGGTGAGGACAGAATTTGGACGTAGGCCAAATATGAGGGTCCACACTATGTTCCCTCTGTCACCTGGCTGTGCACACATCTCAGGGGCTGCCAAGTAGTACCCTTGCTGAGAGGAGCTTCCAGAAGCCACATGCTGTTGTTGGTCTTTTCTCTCCTTTCCTAGCCTCTGTCTAGTGCCTTTGCCCCCACTATGGGGTCCCCAACCATGGTCCCGGGGCTGGTGCATCTTAGGATGAATCCAGAGTCAATTCTATGCTCTGGTCGTTTAATGAAGATATGAAAAAAGTTGCATTTTACAAGCAGATAGTGGCTGGGTGTCAGAAGAGGGACACACACCCAGGAAGCAATAGTGCAAGGACACTTTCTATGCCAGCAAAATCAGCCTTGTGGCCAGGACTGCCCACCCCATGACACATCTCCCCTCACCCATTGCTGTCCTCTCTCTTGCACCCAGTGCCTGGGCTACCTCTCCAAGCAGTGTATGCTGCCTCCAGGCATCCTCCTGGGCTGAGCGCTGAGTCATTGCACTGAACCTGGAGCCCTCAGTCCTTACCTGGTGGTGCTGCCCAGCACATCGCAGGAGAGCTAATCTATCCCCATCTTATGGATGAGGAAACTAAAGCACAGAAAGGTGCAAGCTTGCCCAGGTCGTTCAGGCAGAAAGGGGCAGAGCCAAGCACCACCTTGGGTCTGTGTGTCCCGGAGCTGTGACGCTAACCCCGTGCAGTGCAGCCTCTGACTGCCTCCTCCATCCAGGTTGCTCTCAGAGCAGATGCCCAGGTCAGCACCCTGCTCCCTATCCCCTTCTCTGCCCCGGAATTCCACTCCAAGAGCAAAGCAATGCGCCGGGAGAGGGAGGAAGCCAAGGACTTAAGAACTGGGGGCTCAGTGGCATCCCGGAGGCATCCTTGCTTGCTTCTCGAGACATGACGTCCGACAGCTCTAGTGACAGAGAACTCACCTTCTTAGCACGCTTTGTGGACAGAGCACACTCACTCACCTCACACCCATGCACTCACATACTCACGCACCACAAACACACTCACATATACAACAGCACCTAGGGGAGAATCAGGGGGCCCCAAAATGAGGCCATGTCCACACTCACACTCTAAGGGCAAGAAGCAAAGTCGCTGTTCCATCAGGCTGGAGGCTCTGTCCCTAGCCAGTGGTTTGGGCTGAGCTCAAGGGTAGTTTTCTAAATGATAGGTCACTTTGGCCTGAATGCAACAGCTCTGTCTCATGTCTGGCCACCCTGAAACTTTTGTTTCTGGCATTTATTTATCTTCCTCAAACCAGGCTGTGTTCAGGTGAGGCCCGACAGGTTGCATGAGAGGCTGGCGAGGGGTTCAGCAGAAACTCTGCCCCGTTGACGCACCTGCCACACGGACGCCCAGATGTGGATGCGGGCAGGGTCAGACTTGTGTCAGAAGCCTCTTGCGACAGTTCTATGGGTGGCTGCCCCCAATCCTGGTGCCCCAAGAGCCACCCTTGGGAAAGAAGCCCCTGACCCTCCCACCCCTATCCCGTATACCCACACACCTATACCCACCTACATACATACCTCCACGCAGGTTTATGCAGCTACATTCATGAGCACACCCTGCACACACTCACACAAAGACACAGAAATAGGCTCCACACGCAGGTGCCAACACTGTCCTCCATTTTACTGACAGTTGCACACAGACATCACCACACACTCAGTCACACCTACACACATAGATCCATGCATCTGTCTGCACACCAGCTTGTGAACTCTTGCCCATATGAACACACACACACACACTCATACACATTCTTAAGTACATAAACACCCAGCAAACAGTCAGTTTATGATGCTTGCTCAGCTCTGTGCCTGCCCCCCTGGAGCTTGTAAATGCCTGTTTACGGTGGCTGGATGGGGTAAACAACCCCAGAGAGGATGAAGTAAAGGCCCAGAGAGGGAGGGGCCGGCCTAAGATCTCAGATCGGTCAGTGGAACAACATCCCAGACATCCAAGGTCACAGGCGACAGACTGGGAGGGAGAGAGAAGGAGACATCCCTCCCACCACCCCCATCCTGTCTTTACTCACCGCTGCCAGCCAGGATGGCGATAGCGAAGAACTTCATACCCAGGCTAGACCTGAGGGAAGGAGAAACCCAAGGTCTAGTCCACCCCTCCATCCTCCTGCAGTTCCCAGCGTGCAGCTCCTTCCCAGGCCTCTTTATGGGTGCCATTCTCATGGTCCCTCGAGGCCCCAGTGATTAACGCCTCCCACCTGTCCAGCCCCTCTTGGAGGGTCACAGCCCAGATGGTAGAGACACCAGTGCCTCTTTCCCTCCCACCCTGAGCAGGAATCCCCTCCACACGTGAGCTATCAATACAGGAAGTCCACTGTCTGAGGCCAGAGAAGCTCTCTCTCATTCACATGCCAGGTTCTCTGTGTCAGGCAGACACGTGGCCCAACCTTGCAGCTGCGTCTTAAACCCGGAGCCAAGAGAACTGGGTCCCTGGACTCTAGTCCTGGTTCTGCTTTCAAAATGTTATGTGACCATGAACGGATCCCTCAACCTCTCTGGGCCTCAAGTGCCCCATGAGGGTTGACTGATTCCAAAGACTCTTCTAGCACTGAAGGTGTAGTGACCTATCTCAACCCATTACTCAGACACTAAGAGCTCTCCTTTCTGGAGAAAGGGATTTCAGGAGCTGATCCCTCACCCCCATCCCTGCCCCCTCCATAGAGAATTTTATCCCAGGCACCTACCTGGAGATTCTCGAAGGACAAGAGGCTCTGAGGCTTGGGCCTTTCCATGCAGAGGAGCATCTAACCAGCACCTTCTTCCTGAACCCTTTGGGGTTGGCCTGCGCCCCATCTGCCATGTTCTGGATTCTGGAGGGCCAGCAACATAGGTCTCGAAAGTTCTGTGATGTGCTCAGAAGGCTGCCTCGCACGCTGGCCGGGAGTGCAGGGGCAATGCCCCTGGGCAGGAGGCAGGTGACACATGCCCTAGAAAAGGGATGCTCCACCTCCTCCCTCCCACCCCCACAGCCCTGCCCACAGCCAGCTGGTACAGTCTCCTCCCCCAGGGTACTCTGGCCTGCCCAGCTGGGGGATGGTGACATACCTGACAGGAGTTGGCCCCTCCCCAGCATCTGAAAGGAAATTAGCCTGAAGGCCTCTGTATTCCCATTTGAAGGATGTTACAGAAAAGGTCATTCAGTGACACTTGCTGAAGCATAGTAAGGCAGGCTTGATTCAAGGGGTCATTGGGATAGGAGTAGGGGCCACTGCAGTGGGGAAGAGATTGGACTCAACTGCAAATACGAGGGCAGATGGGAGTTCACAGCTAAGGAGCAGGGGGGTGTCTGTGGCTGGGTAGTTACTGAGAAGAAACACCAGGAGTCTGGGGGATTCTGGCAAAACAGACCCAGCAAGATTCTTACTGAAAGCAGGCCAGGGAGATGTGACACACCTGAAGGATGTGGAGGACGAGGAACCCCAGCAGATGTGGAGGGCCACGGCAGGGATACTGGCAAAACCAACTTGGCGGGATTCTTGCTAAAATCAGATGAGAGGCAAATACGGAGTCCAAACATCAAGGCCTCGTTGGCAAGAAAGTTCCCGGGAGCCTGAGTTAGAGTTTGGTCAAGGAGCCCCCTCCATGCGGACATGTCCATGCCTGTAAGGTATTCCTTCATGACTGGAAAGGATTTAGTTCAGAATCTGGAGAGAACTCTCTGCCCATCTCTGAAGGGGCCTCCACTCATCCAGAAGCATGTTGGTGCCCTCATCTCAGTCACCCCAGCTGAGACTGGAGGGGCTCAGGCCCAACTCATACCTAGAAGGGTGAGCCTGCTGGTTCGACCTACTAAGGTGGCCCGGGGGCCAGTGCCTCCCAGAAGACTGAGCTTCTGTCTCAGTTGTGACATCCCAAATTGTCTTCAGACACTGCCAACTTGGGGGGCACAGATGCCTCAGGTTAAGAGTCTGGGGACCTGGGAGTCCATGCCGTCTGCCTCTTGTTCAGTGGTAGGGCCAGAGAGAAGCTGAGGTAGCTTGAACTTTGGGAGCCCCTCTCAAGGGTGGGCCACCTGAACTGGGCCTGGAGGTTATAGCAGGTGCACTGAGAGGATCCAATGCCGGCACCCCCCTCCTCCACTGGAGACCCTGGCAGGAGACCGCCCTGTGTCTTTGTGTCTCCAGCTACAGAATGCATATAACAAGTCCTCACTGAGTAAGGATGATACTGTGAATGTCAGGTGTCATGTGGTATGGGGCAGGTAGGAGGTGCCCAGTTAAAAATCTGATTGTTACAAAGTAGAGGTCCCATCTCCAGCCGTGGGGTGAACTGAGACGGTGTGCGGGGTAGGGGGGGGGGGAACAGGTGGAGAGAGAGAAGAGCATTCCTGGAAATTGACACTCCAAATAATCCCCTCACCTTTACATTGACCTTCTCTCTCAGTGTTCCCAAATCTGCTGACAAGGGACAGAGGAGACCCCCTGGGGCTTCCCTTCCTCCCCACTAGCTTTGCCAACTTCCTTTTCCAGCAATGCAAACCAACTGCCCCATCCATGAGTCATTCCCTTCTCAAGCCCCTGCCCTTCCCTGGAAACCACCTCCCCCATCCAATCACACATCTTTATACAGAAAGGTGTTAATTTGCATTTGCTGATGCATTCCTTTGTAGATACCTATATATGTTTTGGTTTGTGAATCTTTTTTTTAAGATTGGAATATATAGTTTATTTAGAAAGTAAATGAGAGACAGAGAGAGAGAGAGAGAGATTTGAGGGGGCCAAAGCTAGGAAACGTAGCCTGGCCAGTGCTTAGTAAAATAATGACCTGTTTGTGAATCTTGACACTTCCTTGGACTGGGGATTCTGGAGAACAGGGACCTTTATTTCCTCCAAAAGCTCAGGGATTTCCTCTGGGACAGGACTGCATCTGCCTCATCAGACTGGCAGTGATCAGAGGGCAAAGATAGTCTGCATTCCCTTGTCTGCACAAAGCTTGACTTCTATCTTTGATTAATTTTTGCACACACCTCTTAATGACATCACCACACTCCAAAGAAGGAAGAATCAAGGAGTAGGGCCCAGTACAGTCCACGTACCGAAGATGCAGCCTTCAACCTGCAAGTAACTAGGAGCACCTTAGACCTATGTCACAGAGGCCAAGACCAGGGCCAGGGACCCCTGAGAGTTCCAGAGCAGCACCACTACTACGTTCTCTTCTCAAACTCCCACTGGACATGCTGGTTGGGCTGGTCTTCAGAGAGGCTAAATCTTCCAGGAGATGGATGGGTTCCTCCCTTTCCCCTGCCCTCCTCCTACCAAGTAGAGGGTGTTGTTCTGTCACCCAGACTAGAGTGCTGGAGATGTGTGCTGGCAAACGGGTACATGTTAATAAACAGGAAAATAAGCCGAACTCGGTGGCTCAGCCTGTAATCCCGCACTTTGGAGGCTGAGGTGAGTGGATTGCCTGAGCCTGCGGGTTCAAGACCCGCCTGGGCAACTTGGTGAGACCTCATCTCTACAATAAATAAAAAAAAAATTAGCCGGGCATGGTAGTACGCACCTGTAATTCCAGCTACTTGGAAGGCTGAGGCAGAGGATTGTTGGGGCCCAGCCGGTTGAGGCTGCGGTGGCTGGGAGCGTGCCACTGCACTCCAGTCTGCGTGACAGAGTGAGACTCCAACTCAAAAAAAAAAAAAAAACAGGAAAATATACCATGATCAAGTGGGGTTTATTCCAGGAATGAAAGGTTTGGTTTTACATAAAACTCAGCCAATGTAATATACCATATTAACAGACTAAAGAAGAAAAACCATATGATTATCCAAATAAATGCGGTAAAATAAAGCAAAACAGACAAATGCCAACTGATATAGAATGGAAATCCTACTTGAAAAAAGATATCTACAATAAACCTGTAGCTAACACCATGCTTAAGGGTAAAAGACTGAATGCTTCCACCCGCCAAGATTAGGAAGAATGTCTGCTCTTGCCACTTCTGTTTGACATTGTATGGGTGGTTTGAGTTAGTATAATGGTCAAGAAAAGACAACATTCAGATTAGAAAGGAAGAAGTAGCCGGGCTTGGTGGCTCAGCCTGTAATCCTGCGCCTTTGGGAGGCTGAGGTGAGTGGATTGCCTGAGCCCGCGGGTTCGAGACCCGCCTGGGCAGCAAGACCTCATCTCTACAATAAATCAAAAAATCAGCCGGGCATGGCAGTGTATGCCTGTAATTCTGGCTACTCGGAAGGCTGAGGTGGAAGGATTGCCGGATCCCGGCAGGCAAGGCCGCTCCCGGCCACTGCACTCCATTCTGGGCGACAGAGTGAGATTCCAACTCAAACCACCCGCCAGAAATCAGAAAGAAAGAAGTAAGATTACCTTTATTGGCATAAACATAATCTATGTAAAAAATCCTGTAGAATAAAAAAACAAACAAACAAACCTGGAACTAATAACTGAGTTTATTAAGGTTGCAAGATATAAGATAAAAATACGAAATAATAATAATAAATGTATGTCTACATACTAGCCACGAACAATTGGATATCAAAATTTCAAAAATACATTTACAGTTCTATCCAAGACATACACCAGGAAGAAGGCCATGTGACTACACAGGCAGAGAATGGAGTGATGCAACTACAGGCCAAGGGACGCTAAGGACTGCCAGCAACCACCAGAAGCTAGAAGAGAGGCTGGCTCCAGAAGGAACCAACATTTCCAACACCTTGATTTTGGATGTCTGGCCTCACTAACTGTGAGAGAAAGAATTTCTGTTGTTTTCAGCCACTTAGCTAGTGATGATTTATTACGGCAGCCCTAGCAAATGAATACAATCACTTTCTCAAGTCTTCACTTAAACCATTGCTCGTATTCTCACTGATGAATTAAATAAATCTTTGCCATGGGGCCCCCAAAACAACAACAACAACAAAACAATTTTGTCAAAAAAAAAGAAATATTTAGGGATAAAATTGACAAAAATATAAAAGACTTGTACACTGAAAACTGTAAAACAATGCTCAGGGATCAAGGGAGACTAAAATATACCATACCATGCTTATAAATCAGAGGACTCAATACTGTTAAGGTGTAAATTATTTGTTTGCTCTATAGGATCAACACACTCTCAGTCAAAATCCTAACAGATTTTTCTCATAGAAATTAACAAACAGATTCTAAAATTCATATGGAAATTAAAAAGATCTAGTTAGCCAAGCCTACTATAAAAAGATGAATATCCCAGGGTTTTAGGAGATAAGGCGAGAGGATCACTTGAGGCCAGGAGTTTGAGGTTACAGTGAGCTATGATTTCATCACTACACTTTAGTCTAGGTGACAGAACAAGACCCTGTTTCTCTAAAAAAAGAAAGAAAGAAAGAAAACAAACAAGCAAAAAGATGAATAGAGTTGCAGGACTTATACTACTTGATTTTAAGTCTTGCAAAGTTACTATAATCTACAGTGTGGTATTAGTATAAAGACAGACAAATAGATCAATGAAATAGAATAGATTATCCGGACTTAGACCTACACATGCACGGAAAACTTATTTTTGACAAAAATGTGAAGACAAGTCCATGAAGCAAGAATAATTCTCTCAGTGATGATGCTAGGCCAATTGGCCATAATTATGAAGAAAGAGAGAAGGAAACAAAGAAGAAAGGGAGAAGGGAAGAATGGAGGGAAGGAAGGAGGGAGGGAGGGGGAAGGACAGAGAAAAGAAAAAATCATTTCAATTCATAAGTCTTACCATATACAAAAATTTGTCAAACTGGATCATAACTCAACAAGTGTGCTAAGACAATTGAATTGGGAAAGAATGGTCTTTTCAACAAATATTACAGAGATAATTGAATATCCATAGAGTGAAGTTGAACTCCTTTCCTACACGATATAAAAAAGTTAACTCAAAATGGATAGATACCTAAATGAAAACTAAAACTAAAATTCTTAGAAGAAAACACAAGAGTAATTTTTCATGATAAGAAACAATGGTTTCTTAGTACAGCAAGAATACAATGACCAAAAAAAAGGTTTGAACTTTGTCAAAATTAAAATCTTGTGTGCTGAAAATTATACCATTAAGAAAGTAAAAAGACAACCTAGACAGGATGGAAGAAAATATGTTTAAATCATACATCTGATAAGGATCTTGTATCCAGAATATGTAAAGAACTCTTACAATTCAACAGTAAAAAAATAACACAACGTAAAAATAGGCAAAGGATTTAAAGACATTTCTCCAAAGATGATAAACTCATGACCAATAAGCACATGAAATGATGTTCAGCACCATTAGTCATTAGGGAAATGCAAAACAAAACCATAATAAGATACCACTTCACATCCACTAGGATGGCTGTAATATAAAAGACAAATAGTAACAAGTGTGGGTGAGGAGGTGGAGAAACCGGAATCTTCATACACTGCTGGTGAAAATGTAAAGTGGTGTGGCTGCTTTGGAAAACAATTTGGCAGTTCCTCAAAGGTAACATGGAATTACCGTAAGACCCAGCAGTTCCACTCCTAAGTATATACCCAAGGAGAAATGAAAAAACACGAATCCACACACAAAAACTGTACACAAATATTCATAGCAGCATTATTCATTATAACTCAAAAGTGGAAGAAACCAAATGTCCATTAGTTGATGAATGGATTAAAAAGAAGTGATATATCTATACAACAGAATATTATTCAACCACGAAAAAGAATAAAGTATTACTTTATATGACACATGCTATAACATGGGTAAACCTTGAAAAACACTATGCTAAATGAAAGAGGTCAGTCATAAAAGGTCACATATTGCATGATTTAATTAATATAAAATGCCCAGAATCGGGAAATACATATAGACAAAGTAGATAAGTGGTTGCCAGGGACTGAGGGAAGGGGGTTGGGAAGGGACTACTAATGGGTAGAGTTTCTTTTGAGGGTATCAAAAAAGTACTAAAATTAGATTTTGGTGATTGTTGCACAACTGTGAATCTACAAAAAAACAAAACCCTTGAATTATACACTTGAAATGAGTTAATGATATGGTATATGAATATCTCAGTAAAGTTGTTTTAAAATGGATCATATTATTCAGCCTTCAAAAGGAAGGAAATTCTGATACATGCTACAACACAGATGAACCTTGAGGACATCGTGCTAAGTGAAGTAAGTCAGTCATAAAAAGACAAATACTGCATGATTTCACTTATATGAAGTACTTAGTCAAAGTCATAGAGATAGGAAGTAGAATGGTAGTTGCCAAGGGCTGGGGGAGGGGAGAATGAAGAGTTATTTTTTAACAGGTACACAGTTTCAGTTTTGCATGATAGCTGGTGATGATGCTAGCACAACAATGTGAGTGTCCTTAATGCCATTTATCTGTACACTTAAAAATGATTCAGATGGTAAATTTTATGTTATGTGTATTTTATGATTTTTAAAATAAATATTTAAAAATGGATTATAGCCGGGCTCGGTGGCTCAGCCTGTAATCCTGCGCCTTTGGGAGGCTGAGGTGAGTGGATTGCCTGAGCCCATGGGTTCGAGACCCGCCTGGGCAGCGAGACCTCATCTCTACAATAAATCAAAAAATCAGCCTGGCGTGGTAGCGCATGCCTGTAATTCCGGCTACTTGGAAGGCTGAGGCGAAAGGATCGCCGGAGCCCAGCAGGTCGAGGCTGCGGTGGCCGGGAGCAGCCACTGCATTCCAGTCTGGGCGACAGAGTGAGACTCCAACTCAAAAAAAAAAAAAAATGGATTATAGACCTAGATATAAAGCCTAAAGTCATAACATTTCTAGAAGAAAACACAAGAGAAAATTTTTGTGATCTTGGATTAGACAGATACAACATCAAAAGCACAATACATAAGAGAAAAAACTCAATAAAATAGATTTCATAAAAATTTAAGTTCTGCTCTTTCAAAGATCCTGTTAAGATAATGGAAAGACAAATTACAGAGTAGAAGAAAATATTTGCAAAGCACATATCCAATGAAGTACTTGTATACAGGATCTATGAGAATTCTCAGCACTCATTAATAAGAAAACAAACAACCTAGTTAAAAGAAGTGAGCAAAATATTTGAACAGACACTTCACCAAAGAAGATATGCAGATTGGCAAATTAGCCTAGAGAAAAGGTACTCAGCATCATCAGTCATTAGAGAAATGAAAATTAAAACCACAAGATTCTACTAGGCATCTATTAGAATGTTTAAAATTTAGGAAGGCTGACCGTATCAAATTTTGGTGAGGATATGAAGCAACTGAAACTTACATATGACCGTGATGGGAATGTAAAATGGTGCAACCACGTTGGAAAACAGGTTGGCCATTTCTTATAAAGTTAAACATACACTTACCATATAACACCCAGTCATTTTACTCCTGGGTATTTACCCAGGAGAAAAGAAAGCATGTGTGCATACAAAGATTCATTCATAAATGTTTTATAGCAGTCTTATTCAGAATAGCCAAAACTGTAAACATCCTACATATCCACCAGTCGAAGACAGGAAAAACAAACTCTGATGTATCTATTCAACAAAGTTCATCAAGAAAATTCACACACAACTGATCCATGCAGCAACATGAAGGAATCCCAAAAGCATTAGGCTAAGTGAGAGAAGCCAGACACAAAATCCTACATATTGTATGATTCCATCTATATGAAATTCCAGGAAGAGCAAAACTCGTTTACAGTGTCAGAAGTGGACCAGTAGTTTCTTATGACTGGGAGTGAGAGTGGAATTTGAAGGGGCAGGAGGGAACTTTTTTGGGTAATGAAAATGTTTTGTATCTTGATTAAGGAAGTGACTCTAAAGCTGTTTACATTTGTTAAAATTCACCAAACTTCATATGGATATATCTTATTTTATAAAAATTGTACCGCAAGAGAGTTGATTTTAAAATAAACCAAATCAGTGTTTATAAGAAATACACAGTTTCTCCGTTTGTAACAAAAAAGTTTATGCGATGACCATTTCACCAAATAATTCCAAATTATTAAGCTATTAAATCTGGAGCAGGAAGCATCAAATGTCATCATTCTCATTTTGTGGAGGAGAAAACTGAGGCAGTGAGCTGAGAAGTCATGTGTCTCGGCTCTGTGAGCCAAGCAAGACTTGACTACAGACACCCAGGCCTGTCCCTCAAACCAGGTCTCTGTCCTGCAGGGACCATACTGTGTGTATGTGGAGGGGGAGGGGAAGAGAGCAGGCAGAAGAAAGCAATAACCTATCAACTGCTCACCTCCTTCAAGAACCCTACCTGTGTTTTCATTATGTTCTCTGGGCTCTCCTAAACCTGTATTAGTTTACCAGGGCTGCCATGACAAAATACCACAGACTGGGAAGCTTAAACAAAAGACATTTATTTTCTGGATACCAGAAGTCTGAGATGAAGGTGTCAGCAGGGCTGGTTTCTTCTGACGCTTCTCTCCTTGGCTTTTGGATAGCCACCTTCTTCGTGTGTCTTCCCTCTATACCTGCGTCCTAATTTCTTCTTATAAGCACAGCAGTCATATTGCATTAAGGTCCAGGCTAATGATCTCTTTTTAGCTTAATCACTTTTTAAAGGCCTCATTCTGAAGTACTGGGGCCTAGGGCTTCAACATGTGGATTTGGGGGTGGGGGACACTGGAGGCCCCAGCGAGATTTTCAGAGACCTCCTAGACTCCATCCCGAAGGGTCTTAGCCAGTGGGTAAGTGCACGCGCCCTTCTGGTAGGATATCGATATCCACTTTATAAGGCCGGAATAAGGTAGAGCGGACGCACTCAGGACCCTCCCGGCCAGAGGTCTTGGGAGACATCCCTCGATCTCAGAGGGAGCCTAAGCGCTGGAAAGCGCGGGCTCAGGGGGGTCCAGTGCGAGAGGCGCAGACCCAGACTAAGTTCAATTCAGCTCCCAGTCGCATTGGCGGGCCAGCCAGGAGCGGGGGTCGTCTGGTATGCCCGATTTTTCGGGCACTCACCAGGCCCCATTCGGAGGATAGTGCTGTCCTCATATCTGAAGGTAGCCCAGCACCAAGAGGTGTGGGCTTGCCTTCAGATCGGTTTTGTCTTTGTCTCTATGGCCGTGGAAAAATGTATTTCTGTGGTGGTTACATTTTTTATTTTATTGCTGTGTTTGCGTGTATGTGTGTTACTGTGGACGGAAAATAGGGGACAGAGACTGACGACTCTAACTCTTGGCTAATTATTTCTCGGACGAAAATAAAGCTGATAATCAGAATGAAATCATTTGAAAAGAAAAAGGGGGGGGGGATCCCTTTAATGTAGGATGGCCACCTGAGAGCATTTTCATTAAGTTTTGCTTTGCCGGTTAAGCATATTATCTTCCTGATTTCCCTTATAGCCCCCAAATCAGGTACATAACTGATAAAACCCCCCCCCCCCGTGGGGCCCAAATCTTTTATTCTACCCCAAAAAGGGCCAACGCTCAGAGTCCTGGCCTCACAGGAAAAAAGCCCGGCCCGGGGGGCCGAGGCTCCTCGTGGCAACCCTTGCCCCCCCCCCCCGCGAGCAGGGCGGAGCCTGTGAGCCCTAGTCTGCTCTCGGCAGAGAGAAAACTGAGAACAAAGAGGATTAATGAGCATGAGTAAATAAAAAAAAAAAAAAAAAAAAAACTTTCAAGGTGAGTATAAAAGCTTACAAATTATAAATATGCTGCAAAAGAATTTTGCTAAAATAGTTTATCATTTCATTTTAAAAGTGTATTGAATTTTCAGCCAAAAAAAATAAAATAAGCAATATAAGATGTATTTAGAATATATAAATAATATAAAATATGTTTTTAATAATACATTTTTGTTCTATAATAGAATGGCTGGTTAAGAAAGCATAGAACAAAAATAGAAAGTTAAAACAAGTCAAAGAAAGGTATAAGTTCATCGAACATGTTAGGTAAAAGTTAATGGAAACAAAAGAAATTCTGTAAACTCTCGAGGCTAAAAAAAGTTAATAGTCTGTGTTGGGGGTATAAAACCCATCAATTTCTAACAGGTGTCTGTATTTGAATCTGTTAAAAAACTGGGTAAGTTATCGTGCTTTGTTTAATGAGAATATGGTTTCTAAAAATTAATTGGCGCATATTTTTCAAAGTCATTTGTCTTCTTATTTAAGTGGGTCTTTTAACCCCCTGGCCTGTTAAAATTTCTGTTTTGTTGTTAAGGTTATGGAAAATTGCCTGTTGGTATAAGAAATGTTACT
>JAPVLO010002998.1:0-17270 GCA_027257055.1 Cephalopachus bancanus
CTGGGTGCATTCTGAAATCTTTCTCCTTTTCAAATTTTTGTGTTGTAGGAAACCAATTGCTCCGCCAAGCATTGACGAAAAAAAGCTGTCTGCCTTCTTGTGCTTGTTTTTAATGCGAATCTCCCTTGGGAAAAAGCTGTGTGAAAAGTGTGCTGCCCTGTCATTTACTGGCATTGAGTCCTCTAAGGATTGGGGGGGTGTAGTTCCTGATTGTCACTTGTTCCCCTTTATGTATATTACCTCTCCATGGTGACTGCTTTTGGGTGTGCGTCTCGTCAGCCTTTCACATTCAGGGAAAACCAACTCCACTGGGCCACAATGCGTGATCTCAGACATTCAAGTTACTGGTGGGAAAGCGTTTTGTGTGCCCCGGGAGAATTCTTTGTTATTGTTTCTTTATAGCTTTTCCTGTCCTGGGAAAAAAAATTGCACTGTGGATTGCTGTTGGGAAAAGCCTCTCCTAGGCTGTAGTGAATAGGGATCTTCCTTGGTGAAGTGTGTGCCAAATGTTGCTGCAGTGTTATCTCATTGCTATGACTAGTATTCTTCATTGCTGCCTGCTGTAATACCTCATTCTCACTCTTTCCCTTGATTTTTGTTCCTTCCCCTTTGAGGGCCTTTGCTTAGAAGTGAAACGTGCGTGTTTCAGGGGTAGAACCTGCGATACAAGTGCCCCAATGATGTATAAATGCTCCCCAGTGACGAGCAGGAGAGCATTATTTGTTTTGGGGAGAAATCTAAATTGTTTTTCCCTATGGCAACGAAACCCAATAGGGATACCAATGCTGTGCCGTTTTTATTTCTGAAGAAGCACGGAGAGCCTGTGTTAAACTGGTGGTGACGGTGGGGCTTCCTGGGGACAGGCTATCCAAGCGTGCGCTGCACTGCTATTCATTGGCAGTCTGTATTAAACTGGCTTTGTGCACGCTCTCATCCCTGATTCTCAGAGCGTCCCTGTGTATCCACTATAGTAGTCAGGGACCGTTTGGTGAGCAGAGTGCAACTTCACGTGCAGCCCTGACTGGAACCAGGTCTCCACAGCCATTGGGAAAAAGCAGGCTTCATTCACCGGTGAATGCTGAAAAGTTTCCTGTGTTTAAACGGGCATCTAATGCCCAATACAATGGCTCTGGGGTTCATTTGGCAACAAGGGGCCCAGAGCCTCTGTTTCGTTTCCGGGAAAAAAAGAGTCTTCCATGGGAGACATTCCTCAAAACTGCACGTCACTGAATGGGGCAACAACGATTATACTGGCTGTGTCTTTGGTGTGATACCTGATTCTCCCCGTTTCTCTTCAACGTACACCCTACTACACTGAGTGCATATGCCTAGCAGAGCTGTATGAAATGTTTCCTGTATAAGAATGCCAACACGATGGTGCCACCCCGAGTGAAATGACCGATTCACTGTTACTTTTGGGAAAGCATTATTGGTTCACCTATTGAATTCTACAATGTTTTGATTTTACCTGTTCCTCTTCCATCCAAAGCAGTTGCTCCTCCGTTGGCATTTGAGTAAGAGCTGACAGGGTTCGCTCCCTCGTTGTGAGTGTGTATCAGCTTGGGAAACCATGTCAAAGGTCTACTGCGTTTGGGTTTTTTTTTGCTGGGAGTTTTCTTCTTGCTGGGGGTACGGGGTAATAAATGATTCTCAAGGTACAGCTTGATTTATCATAGCAGAGCATATGTCAATACTTCACATTTTGGAATGAGCATGTAAATTGTGCCACACACTGAGTAAAATGAGTGCTACACACTCACTTGTAGAAAAGCAGTACTTGCTTTCGTTTTGAATACTATGAAGTTTTTCCGTTGCCTTTCCCCATGCTGGGAAATGCAGTCATTCTCCCTTTCCTTGCTGAATAAGCGCAGACGGCCTTGTTAGGCTTGTTGTGAGGGTGCATCTTTCTTGGGAGACGGGTCTTCAACTGTGTGCTGCACTCTTTCAGGGGTATCAATGTTATTCTAACTTGGGGCATGCTCCAATACATGAGTCTCACAGTCGTCTTCTCATTTTCAGTTATGCTCTGCAGAGTTCTTCTGTTTGACCTAGGAAGACTTTAATCGGTCACGTATGGGAAAGTGAGCTCAGTGGTGCCACCCGGTGGGCCATGGGGAAATCCACAGTAGAGTAAGAATGCATGACTTTGGGGAATTCACTGGGGGCATTCTGAAATCTTTCTCCTTTTCAAATTTTTGTGTTGTAGGAAACACAATTGCTCCGCCAATCGCATTGACGAAAAAGAGCTGTCTGCCTTTCCCTTTTGCTTGTTTTGAATGCGAATCTCCCTTGGAAAATGCTGTGTGAAAAGTGTGCTGCCCCGTCATTTACTGGCTTGAGTCCCCTAAGGCATTGGTGCATGGTTAGTTCCTGATTGTCACTTGTTCCCATTCATGTATATTACGCTCTCCATGGTGACTGCTTTGGCTGTGCGTCTCGTCAGCCTTTCACATTCAGGAAAGCTCAACTCCACTGGGCCACAATGCGTGATCTCAGACATTCACAGTTACTGGTGGGAAAGCGTTGTGTGTCCCCGGGAGAATTCTTTGTTATTGTTTCTTTATAGCTTTTCCTGTCCTGGGGAAAAAAATTGCACTGTGGATTGCTGTTGGGAAAAGCCTCTCCTAGGCCTGTAGTGAATAGGCATCTTCCTTGGTGAAGTGTTGCCAAATGTGTGCTGCAGTGTTATCTCATTGCTATGACTAGTATTCTTCATTGCTGCCTGCTGTAATACCTCATTCTACTCTTTCCCCCTTTATTTGTGTTCCTTCCCTAGAGGGCCTTTTCTTACGAGAGTGAAACGTGCGTGTTTCACGGGTAGAACTCTGCGATACAAGTGCCCCAATGAGTGATATAAGTGCTCCCCAGTGACGAGCAGGAGAGCATTATTTTTTATGGGGGGAATTTTAAATTGTTTTTTCCCCATGGCAACGAAACCCAATAAGGACTACCAATGCTGTGCCGTTTTTATTTCTGAAGAAGCACGGAGAGCCTGTGTTAAACTGGTGGTGACGGTGGGACTTCCTGGGGACAGGCTATCCAAGCGTGCGCTGCACTGCTATTCATTGGCAGTCTGTATTAAGCTGGCTTTGTGCACGCTCTCATCCCTGATTCTCAGAGCGTCCCTGTGTATCACTATAGTAGTCAGGGACCGTTTGGTGACAGAGTGCAACTTCACGTGCAGCCCTGACTGGAACCAGGTCTCCACAGCCATTGGTACCAAGCAGGCTTCATTCACCCGGGGAATGCTGAAAAGTTTCCTGTGTTTAACGGGCATCTAATGCCGAATACAATGGCTCTGCGGGTTCATTTGCAACAAGGCCCGAGAGCCTCTGTTTCGTTTTCCCGGGAAAAAAAAGTCTTCCATGGGAGACATTCCTCAAAACTGCACGTCACTGAATGGGGCAACAACGATTATACTGGGTGTGTCTTTGGTGTGATACCTGATTCTCCCGTTTCTCTTCAACGTACATCATACTACACTGAGTGCATATGCCTAGCAGAGCTGTATGAAATGTTTCCTGTATAAGAATGCCAACACGATGGTGCCCCCTGAGTGAAATGACCGATTCACTGTTACTTTTGGGAAAGCATTATTGGGTTTACCTATTGAATTCTACAATGTTTTTTATTTTACCTGTTCCTCTTCCATCCAAAGCAGTTGCTCCTCCTTGGCATGTATGAGTAAGAGCTGACAGGGTTCGCTCCCTCGTTTTGGGGTGTATCAGCTTGGGAAACGATGTCAAAGGTCTACTGCGTTGGGTTTTTTTTTGCTGGTAGTTTTCTTTTGTGGGGGTACGGTGTAATAAATGATTCTCAAGGTACAGCTTGATTTATCATAGAGAGCATATGTCAATACTTCACATTTTGGAATGAGCATGTAAATTGTGCCACACATGAGAAAATGAGTGCTACACACTCACTTGTAGAAAAACAGTACTTGCTTTCGTTTTGAATACTATGAAGTTTTTCCCCTTGCCGTTTCCCTATGCTGGGAAATGCAGTCATTCTCCCTTTTGCCTTGCTGAATAAGCGCAGACGGCCTGTGTTAGGCTTGTTGTGAGGGTGCATCTTTCTTGGGAACGGGTCTTCAACTGTGTGCTGCACTCTTTCAGGGATATCAATGTTTTCTAACTTGGTGCATGCTCCAATACATGAGTCTCACAGTCGTCTTCTCATTTTCAGTTATGCTCTGCAGAGTTCTTCTGTTTGACCTAGGAAGACTTTAATCGGTCACGTATGGGGAAAATGCAGCTCAGTGGTGCCACCGGGGGGCATGGGGAAATCCCCAGTAGAGTAAGAATGCATGACTGGTGAATTCACTGGGGGCATTCTGAAATCTTTCTCCTTTTCAAATTTTTGTGTTGTAGGAAACACAATTGCTCCGCCAATGCATTGACGAAAAAGAGCTGTCTGCCTTCCTTGTGCTTGTTTTGAATGCGAATCTCCCCTTTGGGAAAAAGCTGTGTGAAAAGTGTGCTGCCCCGTCATTTACTGGCCCTTTAGTCCTCTAAGGGATTGGTGCATGGTGTAGTTCCTGATTGTCACTTGTTCCCATTCATGTATATTACGTCTCCATGGTGACTGCTTTGGCTGTGCGTCTCGTCAGCCTTTCACATTCAGGAAAGCTCAACTCCACTGGGCCACAATGCGTGATCTCAGACATTCACAGTTACTGGTGGGAAAGCGTTGTGTGTCCCGGGGGAATTCTTTGTTATTTTTCTTTATAGCTTTTCCTGTCCTGGAAAAACAATTGCACTGTGGATTGCTGTTGGGAATAGCCTCTCCTAGGGCCCGTAGTGAATAGGCATCTTCCTTGGTGAAGTGTGGCCAAATGTGTGCTGCAGTGTTATCTCATTGCTATGACTAGTTTTTTCATTGCTGCCTGCTGTAATACCTCATTCTCACTCTTTCCCCCTTTATTTGTGTTCCTTCCCCTAGGGGCCTTTGCTTACGAGAGTGAAACGTCGTTTTCACGGATAGAACTCTGCGATACAAGTGCCCCAATGAGTGATATAAGTGCTCCCCAGTGACGAGCAGGAGAGCATTATTTGTTTATGGGGGGAATTCTAAAATTTTTTTTCCTATGGCAACGAAACCTAATAGGGGCTACCAATGCTGTGCCGTTTTCATTTCTGAAGAAGCACGGAGAGCCTGTGTTAAACTGGTGGTGACGGTGGGACTTCCTGGGGGCAGGCTATCCAAGCGTGCGCTGCACTGCTATTCATTGGCAGTCTGTATTAAGCTGGCTTTGTGCACCTCTCATCCCTGATTCTCAGAGCGTCCCTGTGTATCCACTATAGTAGTCAGGGACCGTTTGGTGAGCAGAGTGCAACTTCACGTGCAGCCCTGACTGGAACCAGGTCTCCACAGCCATTGGTGACCAAGCAGGCTTCATTGCCGGTGAATGCTGAAAAGTTTCCTGTGTTTAATCGGGCATCTAATGCCAATACAATGGCTCTGCGGGTTCATTTGGCAACAAGGCCCGAGAGCCTCTGTTTCGTTTCCGGAAAATAAGAGTCTTCCATGGGAGACATTCCTCAAAACTGCACGTCACTGAATGGGGCAACAACGATTATACTGGCTGTGTCTTTGGTGTGATACCTGATTCTCTCCGTTTCTCTTCAACGTACATCATACTACACTGAGTGCATATGCCTAGCAGAGCTGTATGAAATGTTTCCTGTATAAGAATGCCAACACGATGGTGCCCCCTGAGTGAAATGACCCATTCACTGTTACTTTTGGGAAAGCATTATTGGTTCACCTATTGAATTCTACAATGTTTTGATTTTACCTGTTCCTCTTCCATCCAAAGCAGTTGCTCCTCCTTGGCAGTATGAGTAAGAGCTGACAGGCTCGCTCCCTCGTTGTGAGTGTGTATCAGCTTGGGAAACGCCATGTCAAAGGTCTACTGCTTGGTTTTTATTTGCTGGTAGTTTTCTTCTTGCTGGGTTACGGGGTAATAAATGATTCTCAAGGTACAGCTTGATTTATCATAGCAGAGCATATGTCAATACTTCACATTTTGGAATGAGCATGTAAATTGGCCACACATTTAGAAAAAAGAGGCTACACACTCACTTGTAAAAAGCAGTCTTGCTTTCGTTTTTAATACTATGAAGTTTTTCCCGTTGCCGTTTCCCTATGCTGGAAAAGCAGTCATTCTCCCTTTTTCCTTGCTGAATAAGCGCAGACGGCCCGTGTTAGGCTTGTTGTGAGGGTGCATTTTTTTTCTTGGGAAAAAACGGGTCTTCAACTGTGTGCTGCCTCTTTCAGGGATATCAATGTTATTCTAACTTGGTGCATGCTCCAATACATGAGTCTCACAGTCGTCTTCTCATTTTCAGTTATGCTCTGCAGAGTTCTTCTGTTTGACCTAGGAAGACTTTAATCGGTCACGTATGGGAAAGTGCAGCTCAGTGGTGCCACCGGTGGGCCATGGGAACTCCACAGTAGAGTAAGAATGCATGACTGGTGAATTCACTGGGTGCATTCTGAAATCTTTCTCCTTTTCAAATTTTTGTGTTGTAGGAAACACAATTGCTCCGCCAATGCATTGAGAAAAAAAGCTGTCTGCCTTCCCTTTTGCTTGTTTTGAATGCGAATCTCCCTTTGGGAAAAAGCTGTGTGAAAAATGTGCTGCCCTGTCATTTACTGGCTTGAGTCCTCTAAGGCATTGGTGCATGGGTAGTTCCTGATTGTCACTTGTTCCCTTCATGTATATTACGATCTCCATGGTGACTGCTTTGGCTGTGCGTCTCGTCAGCCTTTCACATTCAGGAAAGCTCAAATCCACTGGGGCCCCAATGCTGATCTCAGACATTCACAGTTACTGGTGGGAAAGCGTTGTGTGTGCCCCGGGGGAATTCTTTGTTATTTTCTTTATAGCTTTTCCTGTCCTGGGAAAACAATTGCACTGTGGATTGCTGTTGGAATAGCCTCTCCTAGGCCTGTAGTGAATAGGCATCTTCCTTGGTGAAGGGGTGCCAAATGTGTGCTGCAGTGTTATCTCATTGCTATGACTAGTATTCTTCATTGCTGCCTGCTGTAATACCTCATTCTCACTCTTTCCCCTTGATTTGTGTTCCTTCCCTTTGAGGGGCCCTTTTCTTAGAAGTGAAACGTGCGTGTTTCACGGATAGAACCTGCGATACAAAGTGCCCCAATGAGTGATATAAGTGCTCCCCAGTGACGAGCAGGAGAGCATTATTTGTTTATGGGGAGAATTTTAAATTGTTTTTCCCTATGGCAACGAAACCTAATAAGGACTACCAATGCTGTGCCGTTTTCATTTCTGAAGAAGCAGGAGAGCCTGTGTTAAACTGGTGGTGACGGTGGGACTTCCTGGGGGCAGGCTATCCAAGCGTGCGCTGCACTGCTATTCATTGGCAGTCTGTATTAAGCTGGCTTTGTGCACCTCTCATCCCCGATTCTCAGAGCGTCCCTGTGTATCCCTATAGTAGTCAGGGACCGTTTGGTGAGCAGAGTGCAACTTCACGTGCAGCCCTGACTGGAAACCCGGTCTCCACAGCCATTGGGACAAGCAGGCTTCATTCCCGGGGAATGCTGAAAAGTTTCCTGTGTTTAACGGGGATCTAATGCCGAATACAATGGCTCTGGGGTTCATTTGGCAACAAGGCCCGAGAGCCTCTGTTTCGTTTCCGGAAAATAAGAGTCTTCCATGGGGGACATTCCTCAAAACTGCACGTCACTGAATGGGGCAACAACGATTATACTGGCTGTGTCTTTGGTGTGATACCTGATTCTCCGTTTCTCTTCAACGTACACATACTACACTGAGTGCATATGCCTAGCAGAGCTGTATGAAATGTTTCCTGTATAAGAATGCCAACACGATGGTGCCCCCTGAGTGAAATGACCGATTCACTGTTACTTTTGGGAAAGCATTATTGGTTCACCTATTGAATTCTACAATGTTTTGATTTTACCTGTTCCTCTTCCATCCAAAGCAGTTGCTCCTTTGGCAGTATGAGTAAGAGCTGACAGGGTTTGCTCCCTCGTTGTGAGTGTGTATCAGCTTGGGAAACGCCATGTCAAAGGTCTACTGCGTTTGGGTTTTTTTTTGCTGGGAGTTTTCTTCTTGCTGGGTGTACGGTGTAATAAATGATTCTCAAGGTACAGCTTGATTTATCATAGCAGAGCATATGTCAATACTTCACATTTTGGAATGAGCATGTAAATTGGCCACACATGAGTAAAAGAGTGCTACACACTCACTTGTAGAAAAGCAGTCTTGCTTTCGTTTTGAATACTATGAAGTTTTTCCCCTTGCCTTTCCCTATGCTGGAAATGCAGTCATTCTCCTTTTTCCCTTTCTGAATAAGCGCAGACGGCCTGTGTTAGGCTTGTTGTGAGGGTGCATCTTTCTTGGGAGAGGGTCTTCAACTGTGTGCTGCACTCTTTCAGGGGTATCAATGTTATTCTAACTTGGTGCATGCTCCAATACATGAGTCTCACAGTCGTCTTCTCATTTTCAGTTATGCTCTGCAGAGTTCTTCTGTTTGACCTAGGAAGACTTTAATCGGTCACGTATGGGAAAATGCAGCTCAGTGGTGCCACCCCGGGGGGCCCTGGGAACTCCACAGTAGAGTAAGAATGCATGACTTGGGGAATTCACTGGGTGCATTTTGAAATCTTTCTCCCTTTTTAAATTTTTGTGTTGTAGGAAACACAATTGCTCCGCCAATCGCATTGACGAAAAAAAGCTGTCTGCCTTCCTTGTGCTTGTTTTGAATGCGAATCTCCCTTGGAAAATGCTGTGTGAAAAGTGTGCTGCCCTGTCATTTACTGGCATTGAGTCCTCTAAGGCATTGGTGCATGGTGTAGTTCCTGATTGTCACTTGTTCCCATTCATGTATATTACGTCTCCATGGTGACTGCTTTGGCTGTGCGTCTCGTCAGCCTTTCACATTCAGGAAAGCTCAACTCCACTGGGGCCCCAATGCGTGATCTCAGACATTCACAGTTACTGGTGGGAAAGCGTTTGTGTGCCCCGGGGAATTCTTTTTATTTTTCTTTATAGCTTTTCCTGTCCTGGGAAAACAATTGCACTGTGGATTGCTGTTGGGAATAGCCTCTCCCAGGCCCGTAGTGAATAGGCATCTTCCTTGGTGAAGTGTGTGCCAAATGTGTGCTGCAGTGTTATCTCATTGCTATGACTATATTCTTCATTGCTGCCTGCTGTAATACCTCATTCTCACTCTTTCCCCCTTTATTTGTGTTCCTTCCCTTTGAGGGCCTTTGCTTACGAGAGTGAAACGTCGTGTTTCAGGATAGAACTCTGCGATACAAAGTGCCCCAATGAGTGATATAAGTGCTCCCCAGTGACGAGCAGGAGAGCATTATTTGTTTATGGGGGGAATTCTAAATTGTTTTTCCCTATGGCAACGAAACCTAATAAGGACTACCAATGCTGTGCCGTTTTCATTTCTGAAGAAGCACGGAGAGCCTGTGTTAAACTGGTGGTGACGGTGGGACTTCCTGGGGACAGGCTATCCAAGCGTGCGCTGCACTGCTATTCATTGGCAGTCTGTATTAAGCTGGCTTTGTGCACGCTCTCATCCCCGATTCTCAGAGCTCCCTGTGTATCCCCTATAGTAGTCAGGGACCGTTTTGGGGACAGAGTGCAACTTCACGTGCGCCCTGACTGGAACCAGGTCTCCACAGCCATTGGTGACCAAGCAGGCTTCATTCCCGGTGAATGCTGAAAAGTTTCCTGTGTTTAAGGGCATCTAATCCGAATACAATGGCTCTGGGGTTCATTTGGCAAAAAGGCCGAGAGCCTCTGTTTCGTTTCCGGGAAAAAAAGAGTCTTCCATGGGAGACATTCCTCAAAACTGCACGTCACTGAATGGGGCAACAACGATTATACTGGCTGTGTCTTTGGTGTGATACCTGATTCTCCGTTTCTCTTCAACGTACATCATACTACACTGAGTGCATATGCCTAGCAGAGCTGTATGAAATGTTTCCTGTATAAGAATGCCAACACGATGGTGCCCCCTGAGTGAAATGACCGATTCACTGTTACTTTTGGGAAAGCATTATTGGGTTTACCTATTGAATTCTACAATGTTTTTGATTTTACCTGTTCCCCTTCCATCCAAAGCAGTTGCTCCTCCGTTGGCATTTTGAGTAAGAGCTGACAGGCTTTGCTCCCTCGTTGTGAGTGTGTATCAGTTGGGAAACGCCATGTCAAAGGTCTACTGCGTTGGTTTTTTTTTTGCTGGTAGTTTTCTTCTTGCTGGGGGTACGGTGTAATAAATGATTCTCAAGGTACAGCTTGATTTATCATAGCAGAGCGATATGTCAATATTCACATTTTGGAATGAGCATGTAAATTGGCCACACATGAGAAAATGAGGCTACACACTCACTTGTAGAAAAGCAGTTTGCTTTCGTTTTTAATACTATGAAGTTTTTCCCCTTGCCGTTTCCCCATGCTGGAAATGCAGTCATTCCCTTTTGCCTTGCTGAATAAGCGCAGACGGCCTGTGTTAGGCTTGTTGTGAGGGTGCATCTTTCTTGGGAGACGGGTCTTCAACTGTGTGCTGCCTCTTTCAGGGGTATCAATGTTATTCTAACTTGGTGCATGCTCCAATACATGAGTCTCACAGTCGTCTTCTCATTTTCAGTTATGCTCTGCAGAGTTCTTCTGTTTGACCTAGGAAGACTTTAATCGGTCACGTATGGGGAAAATGCAGCTCAGTGGTGCCACCCGGTGGGCCATGGGAACTCCACAGTAGAGTAAGAATGCATGACTTTTTTTAATTCACTGGGGGCATTCTGAAATCTTTCTCCTTTTCAAAATTTTTTGTTTTGGAAACACAATTGCTCCGCCAATCGCATTGACGAAAAGAGCTGTCTGCCTTCCTTGTGCTTGTTTTGAATGCGAATCTCCCTTGGAAAATGCTGTGTGAAAAGTGTGCTGCCCTGTCATTTACTGGGTTGAGTCTCTAAGGCATTGGTGCATGGTGTATTCCTGATTGTCACTTGTTCCCCTTCATGTATATTACGTCTCCATGGTGACTGCTTTGGCTGTGCGTCTCGTCAGCCTTTCACATTCAGGAAAGCTCAACTCCACTGGGCCACAATGCGTGATCTCAGACATTCACAGTTACTGGTGGGGAAAACGTTGTGTGTCCCCGGGGGAATTCTTTGTTATTTTTCTTTATAGCTTTTCCTGTCCCGGGAAAACAATTGCACTGTGGATTGCTGTTGGGGAAAAGCCTCTCCTAGGCTGTAGTGAATAGGCATCTTCCTTGGTGAAGTGTGTGCCAAATGTGTGCTGCAGTGTTATCTCATTGCTATGACTATATTCTTCATTGCTGCCTGCTGTAATACCTCATTCTCACTCTTTCCCCTTGATTTGTGTTCCTTCCCTTAGAGGGCCTTTGCTTACGAGAGTGAAACGTGCGTGTTTCAGGATAGAACCTGCGATACAAAATGCCCCAATGAGTGATATAAGTGCTCCCCAGTGACGAGCAGGAGAGCATTATTTGTTTATGGGGGGAATTCTAAATTTTTTTCCCTATGGCAACGAAACCTAATAAGGATACCAATGCTGTGCCGTTTTCATTTCTGAAGAAGCACGGGAGCCTGTGTTAAACTGGTGGTGACGGTGGGACTTCCTGGGGGCAGGCTATCCAAGCGTGCGCTGCACTGCTATTCATTGGCAGTCTGTATTAAGCTGGCTTTGTGCACGCTCTCATCCCTGATTCTCAGAGCGTCCCTGTGTATCCCCTATAGTAGTCAGGGACCGTTTGGTGAGCAGAGTGCAACTTCACGTGCAGCCCTGACTGGAACCAGGGCTCCACAGCCATTGGGACCAAGCAGGCTTCATTCCCGGTGAATGCTGAAAAGTTTCCTGTGTTTAACGGGCATCTAATGCGAATACAATGGCTCTGGGGGTTTATTTGGGAACAAGGCCCCAGAGCCTCTGTTTCGTTTCCGGAAAATAAGAGTCTTCCATGGGAGACATTCCTCAAAACTGCACGTCACTGAATGGGGGAACAACGATTATACTGGCTGTGTCTTTGGTGTGATACCTGATTCTCCCTGTTTCTCTTCAACGTACACATACTACACTGAGTGCATATGCCTAGCAGAGCTGTATGAAATGTTTCCTGTATAAGAATGCCAACACGATGGTGCCACCCTGAGTGAAATGACCCATTCACTGTTACTTTTGGGAAAGCATTATTGGGTTTACCTATTGAATTCTACAAAGTTTTTGATTTTACCTGTTCCTCTTCCATCCAAAGCAGTTGCTCCTCCGTTGGGAAGTATGAGTAAGAGCTGACAGGCTTTGCTCCCTCGTTGTGAGTGTGTATCAGCTTGGGAAACGCCATGTCAAAGGTCTACTGGTTGGTTTTTATTTGCTGGTAGTTTTCTTCTTGCTGGGTGTACGGTGTAATAAATGATTCTCAAGGTACAGCTTGATTTATCATAGCAGAGCGATATGTCAATACTTCACATTTTGGAATGAGCATGTAAATTGTGCCACACACTGAGTAAAATGAGTGCTACACACTCACTTGTAAAAAGCAGTACTTGCTTTCGTTTTGAATACTATGAAGTTTTTTCCCCTTGCCTTTCCCCATGCTGGGAAATGCAGTCATTCTCCCTTTGCCTTGCTGAATAAGCGCAGACGGCCTGTGTTAGGCTTGTTGTGAGGGGGCATCTTTCTTGGGAGACGGGTCTTCAACTGTGTGCTGCACTCTTTCAGGGATATCAATGGGGGGGGGGGGGGGGGGGGGGGGGGGGGGGGGGGGGGGGGGGGGGGGGGGGGGGGGGGGGGGGGGGGGGGGGGGGGGGGGGGGGGGGGGGGGGGGGGGGGGGGGGGGGGGGGGGGGGGGGGGGGGGGGGGGGGGGGGGGGGGGGGGGCCCCCCCCCCCCCCCCCCCCCCCCCCCCCCCCCCCCCCCCCCCCCCCCCCCCCCCCCCCCCCCCCCCCCCCCCCCCCCCCCCCCCCCCCCCCCCCCCCCCCCCCCCCCCCCCCCCCCCCCCCCCCCCCCCCCCCCCCCCCCCCATGGCAACGAAACCTAATAAGGACTACCAATGCTGTGCCGTTTTCATTTCTGAAGAAGCACGGAGAGCCTGTGTTAAACTGGTGGTGACGGTGGGGCTTCCTGGGGGCAGGCTATCCAAGCGTGCGCTGCACTGCTATTCATTGGCAGTCTGTATTAAGCTGGCTTTGTGCACGCTCTCATCCCTGATTCTCAAGCGTCCCTGTGTATCCCCTATAGTAGTCAGGGACCGTTTGGTGACAGAGTGCAACTTCACGTGCAGCCCTGACTGGAACCAGGTCTCCACAGCCATTGGGACCAAGCAGGCTTCATTCCCGGTGAATGCTGAAAAGTTTTCCCGTGTTTAATCGGGCATCTAATGCCGAATACAATGGCTCTGCGGGGTTTATTTGGGAACAAGGCCCAGAGCCTCTGTTTCGTTTCCGGAAAATAAGAGTCTTCCATGGGGGACATTCCCCAAAACTGCACGTCACTGAATGGGGCAACAAGATTATACTGGCTGTGTCTTTTGGGGTGATACCTGATTCTCCCGTTTCTCTTCAACGTACATCATACTACACTGAGTGCATATGCCTAGCAGAGCTGTATGAAATGTTTCCTGTATAAGAATGCCAACACGATGGTGCCACCCTGAGTGAAATGACCGATTCACTGTTACTTTTGGGAAACATTATTGGTTCACCTATTGAATTCTACAATGTTTTTTATTTTACCTGTTCCTTTTTCCATCCAAAGCAGTTGCTCCTCCTTGGCATGTATGAGTAAGAGCTGACAGGCTTCGCTCCCTCGTTGTGAGTGTGTATCAGCTTGGGAAACGCCATGGCAAAGGTCTACTGCGTTGGTTTTTATTTGCTGGTAGTTTTCTTCTTGCTGGGTGTACGGTGTAATAAATGATTCTCAAGGTACAGCTTGATTTATCATAGCAGAGCCATATGTCAATACTTCACATTTTGGAATGAGCATGTAAATTGTGCCACACACTGAGTAAAATGAGTGCTACACACTCACTTGTAGAAAAGCAGTACTTGCTTTCGTTTTGAATACTATGAAGTTTTTCCCGTTGCCTTTCCCTATGCTGGGAAATGCAGTCATTCTCCTTTTCCTTGCTGAATAAGCGCAGACGGCCTGTGTTAGGCTTGTTGTGAGGGTGCATCTTTCTTGGGAGACGGGTCTTCAACTGTGTGCTGCACTCTTTCAGGGATATCAATGTTATTCTAACTTGGTGCATGCTCCAATACATGAGTCTCACAGTCGTCTTCTCATTTTCAGTTATGCTCTGCAGAGTTCTTCTGTTTGACCTAGGAAGACTTTAATCGGTCACGTATGGGAAAGTGCAGCTCAGTGGTGCCACCCGGTGGGCCATGGGAACTCCACAGTAGAGTAAGAATGCATGACTTGGTGAATTTACTGGGTGCATTCTGAAATCTTTCTCCTTTTCAAATTTTTGTGTTGTAGGAAACACAATTGCTCCGCCAATCGCATTGACGAAAAAGAGCTGTCTGCCTTCCTTGTGCTTGTTTTGAATGCGAATCTCCCTTGGAAAATGCTGTGTGAAACAGTGTGCTGCCCTGTCATTTACTGGCTTGAGTCCTCTAAGGCATTGGTGCATGGTGTAGTTCCTGATTGTCACTTGTTCCCATTCATGTATATTACGATCTCCATGGTGACTGCTTTGGCTGTGCGTCTCGTCAGCCTTTCACATTCAGGAAAGCTCAACTCCACTGGGCCACAATGCGTGATCTCAGACATTCACAGTTACTGGTGGGAAAGCGTTGTGTGTGCCCCGGGAGAATTCTTTGTTATATTTTTTTTATAGCTTTTCCTGTCCTGGGAAAACAATTGCACTGTGGATTGCTGTTGGGAATAGCCTCTCCTAGGCCTGTAGTGAATAGGCATCTTCCTTGGTGAAGTGTGTGCCAAATGTGTGCTGCAGTGTTATCTCATTGCTATGACTAGTATTCTTCATTGCTGCCTGCTGTAATACCTCATTCTCACTCTTTCCCCTTGATTTGTGTTCCTTCCCTTTGAGGGCCTTTGCTTACGAGAGTGAAACGTCGTGTTTCACGGATAGAACTCTGCGATACAAAGTGCCCCCAAAGAGTGATATAAGTGCTCCCCAGTGACGAGCAGGAGAGCATTATTTGTTTATGGGGAGAATTCTAAATTGTTTTTCCCCATGGAACGAAACCTAATAAGGACTACCAATGCTGTGCCGTTTTCATTTCTGAAGAAGCACGGAGAGCCTGTGTTAAATGGGGGTGACGGTGGGACTTCCTGGGGACAGGCTATCCAAGCGTGCGCTGCACTGCTATTCATTGGCAGTCTGTATTAAGCTGGCTTTGTGCACCTCTCATCCCCGATTCTCAGAGCGTCCCTGTGTATCCCTATAGTAGTCAGGGACCGTTTGGTGAGCAGGTGCAACTTCACGTGCAGCCCTGACTGGAACCCGGTCTCCACAGCCATTGGTGACCAAGCAGGCTTATTCCCGGTGAATGCTGAAAAATTTCCTGGTTTAATGGGCATCTAATCCGAATACAATGGCTCTGCGGGGTTTATTTGGCAACAAGGCCCGAGACCTCTGTTTCGTTTCCGGAAAATAAGAGTCTTCCATGGGGGACATTCCTCAAAAATGCACGTCACTGAATGGGGCAACAAAGATTATACTGGCTGTGTCTTTGGTGTGATACCTGATTCTCTCCGTTTCTCTTCAACGTACATCATACTACACTGAGTGCATATGCCTAGCAGAGCTGTATGAAATGTTTCCTGTATAAGAATGCCCAAAACGATGGTGCCCCCTGAGTGAAATGACCGATTCACTGTTACTTTTGGGAAAGCATTATTGGTTCACCTATTGAATTTTACAATGTTTTTGATTTTACCTGTTCCTCTTCCCTCCAAAGCAGTTGCTCCTCCGTTGGGGTATGAGTAAGAGCTGACAGGCCTCGCTCCCTCGTTGTGAGTGTGTATCAGCTTGGGAAACGCCATGTCAAAGGTCTATGTTGGTTTTTTTTGCTGGTAGTTTTCTTCTTGCTGGGTTACGGTGTAATAAATGATTCTCAAGGTACAGCTTGATTTATCATAGCAGAGCGATAGTCAATACTTTACATTTTGGAATGAGCATGTAAATTGGCCACACATTGAGAAAAATGAGGCTACACACTCACTTGTAAAAAGCAGTCTTGCTTTCGTTTTGAATACTATGAAGTTTTTCCGTTGCCGTTTCCCTATGCTGGAAATGCAGTCATTCTCCCCTTTTTCCTTGCTGAATAAGCGCAGACGGCCTGTGTTAGGCTTGTTGTGAGGGTGCATCTTTTTTCTTGGGAAAAAACGGGTCTTCAACTGTGTGCTGCCTCTTTCAGGGATATCAATGTTATTCTAACTTGGTGCATGCTCCAATACATGAGTCTCACAGTCGTCTTCTCATTTTCATTATGCTCTGCAGAGTTTTCTGTTTGACCTAGGGAAAACTTTAATCGGTCACGTATGGGAAAGTGCAGCTCAGTGGTGCCACCGGTGGGCCATGGGAACTCCACAGTAAGTAAGAATGCATGACTTTTTGAATTCACTGGGTGCATTTTGAAATCTTTCTCCTTTTCAAATTTTTGTGTTGTAGGGAAAAACAATTGCTCCGCCAATGCATTGACGAAAAAGAGCTGTCTGCCTTCCTTGTGCTTGTTTTGAATGCGAATCTCCCTTGGAAAAAGCTGTGTGAAAGTGTGCTGCCCTGTCATTTACTGGGTTGAGTCCTCTAAGGCATTGGTGCGGTGTAGTTCCTGATTGTCACTTGTTCCCTTCATGTATATTACGTCTCCATGGTGACTGCTTTGGCTGTGCGTCTGTCAGCCTTTCACATTCAGGAAAGCTCAACTCCACTGGGCCACAATGCGTGATCTCAGACATTCACAGTTACTGGTGGGGAAAACGTTGTGTGTGCCCCCGGGGGAATTCTTTGTTATTTTTCTTTATAGCTTTTCCTGTCCTGGAAAACAATTGCACTGTGGATTGCTGTTGGGGAAAAGCCTCTCCTAGGCCCGTAGTGAATAGGCATCTTCCTTGGTGAAGTGTGTGCCAAATGTGTGCTGCAGTGTTATCTCATTGCTATGACTAGTATTCTTCATTGCTGCCTGCTGTAATACCTCATTTTCACTCTTTCCCCCTTTATTTTGTTCCTTCCCTTAGGGGCCTTTGCTTAGAAGTGAAACGTGGTTTTCAAAAAG
>JAPVLO010002999.1:0-26710 GCA_027257055.1 Cephalopachus bancanus
GTCGGGGGCTCATCGGGCCAGGGCCCCCCAGGACAGGGACAATGAACTTCCCAGGGACAGAGTTTATGTCTGTCCTGTCATCCCTGGAGCAGAGTACAGCCATGCGACCAGTTTGTTTCCCACCTGGCCCCAACCTAGTCCCTCAACCGGCCCCCATAGCACCTCCCCCCTCAGCCTAGCAGCACTCACTTGGAGCTGGCCCTGGAGTGGCCAAAGGACAGGTCCTTGTTGCAAGAGATGGGCGGGACATACACTGGATCCTGCTTGGAGGCACAGGAGGGTGGGCGCATAGGGCACTTCTTGATAGCCTTCTGACCACTGCAGGTGCTGTAAAAGCTATAGCGGTTCTGGGTGGTCTTGTGGCCCTTGCTGCCCAGCGTGCCCTTGCGCAGGGTGCCCCGTGGGTCGCAGTAGAGGTCGGGCTCGCTGCGGCTCGCCTTGATTTTCTGCATGAAGCACATGTCACTGCCTGCGCCGGTGGTGTTGCAGCTGCCACGGGGGTAATGCCGGCTCCAGTTCTCCATCTGGCTGTAGGAACTGAAGCGCCGGTTGTCAGGCTCCCGCTTGAGGGTTCCATTGTAGATCTGACCAGGGAAAGGGAGAAAGGCTCAGTCAAGGTTATAAAAAAAAGTCAAGGCATCCTGGATCCAGCTGGCCATGGGACACAGCCCTCTCCCAGCCCCCATAGCAATGTGTATAGAATCCCAGAACGTCTGGAGTAGAAGGAACCTCGGCCAGCATCTGATATATTGCCTTTCAAACTGCAGCCTGGGACCCATTATGGATTATGAACTCAATTTAGTAGATTGTGACCATCATTTAAAAAGTAGACTAGAATAATATATCCTGGAATATAAAATAGCATTGAGCAATACAGGTAGTAAAGACACACTTGTTTTGTGAAACAGTGTGTGGGTACTGGGTTGCAACGCAAAGTGTATTTTCTGCTGTGGGTTGCAGTCAAAAAATTTGACAGCCACTGATCTGGTCTCACATGGGCACAGTCCCGAGGGGAGGTGGAGGCCAGAGAAGCGGAACCTTCCAGTAGTCACTCGGTGAGGAAAGGGTGGAAACCGAGACTTGAACCTGCATCTCCAAGCCCTCACCCTGAAACCCTGTGTTATTGTCAGACACCAGCAGCTTCTGACACAGCCAGCCCTCCTTGCTCACTTGTACTCAGCACACAGAAACTTTCATACTGGTCTGGACTGTTATTTTCTGTTAAACTCTTCATCCTACCTCCCCTCTGCTAGAGCAAGAAGCAAATGGTAACAGGTCATCCAGTGGAAAACCCTCAAAGGCCAAAGAGGCACAGTTCTCT
This sequence comes from Cephalopachus bancanus, assembly GCA_027257055.1. Lineage (NCBI taxonomy): Eukaryota > Metazoa > Chordata > Mammalia > Primates > Tarsiidae > Cephalopachus > Cephalopachus bancanus. Next base: position 1,322 of record JAPVLO010002999.1, read on the forward strand.
TGCTCCCTGGGTCCTTTTATGAGGGACTGTGAGCTAGGGGCCCACTTGGACACAAGGAGGCAGGGCCCCAAAGGGTTTCAGGGTGGGGTGTGGTGAGGACCTCCCGGACTATGTTGTCAGACTAGCAGTGGGAAGAGGCTGAGCAGAGACTTGATCCAACAGGGAAACATACAACGGACAATGAGGTATACTCAGGGCTCTGTGTGAGCCCAACTGGGGAGTCAGCCTCCCTGGGAAGAGCCTGTGCGGTTGGAGACTTGGTGGGAATTAGCTCCGGAACAGAACTGTCCGAGGAGGACTTTCCCAGGAGCTTACAAGCTGGTGGGCCTGGCTTGTTCAGACTTGTTCTCACTAGAGGATCAACATTGAGCCTGATAAAATGTCTCCACACAGGTGCTGACTTGGGACTCACCTTTGCAGGGATAAACCAGGGCCAAATCCAGCAACCCAGAGCCTGCCCGCCCCCCCCATGACTGTGTAAGTGAGTGAGTGTTGTGTGTGTGTGTGTGTGTGTGTGTGTGTGTGTGTGTGTGTGTGCGCGCGCGCGCGTGTATGGGGAAGGTCATTAGGCAACTAGGTAATTCCCCTCTGCACCAGATCTAGCCACACTGGGCGGGGGGGGGGTCTGGTCCCTCTGGTCCTCTTTCTTTGTAGGGAGTCGTAGAGAGCGGGAACCTCTCATGGTTCAAGCTCCCAGAGAGACCGGGTGTCAAGCTACCAGTCAGAATCGGCGTCCAAAACTCAGAAGCCACAGACTGTTAACCTTGGCAATGGCCTGCTCATCCCCTCCACCCACACACCCAGCTGTGCACTCAGGCAGTTGCAATTTTCTTCCCCAAACGGGGTCAAACCAACTTACCCCAAAAAGAACTGGTGTTGAGTTTTGGGAAGAGGCATAGATGGACACCGACAGGGCAGGGGGGAGAGAAGCGGGGTGTTTTTCTGAGCTTCTGGACACTGAATGTGCACATTGCAGATTGCAAGATGAAATTTGCCATTAGGGCTCCCCTGCTTTAACCAATGGCCACACTCTCCATTCTCCTCTCGGGGGCCAAAAAGGTGGCAGATGGTGCTTTGGAGGGAAAGTCGAGCACTCCCAAAAGGGGTGAAGGGCTGGCTAAGCCTTAAATGGAAATGCAGCAAGGAACACCCTTGTTCCCAGTACATGACATGCCTGGACGTCATCTCAGACACCTGAGGAGAAGTCCAAATGCTCATCCTGGCCAAAACCCCAGCAAAGATGTGATCATGCTGATTAAGCCTGACAGAGGTTTTGGGCTTTGCTCTTCTGTGCTGGAAAAAGGAACCGCTGGCAGCTTTGCCAAGTCTCAGTGAAGGTGGGCTGCCCACAGGGAATGGGCGCTGGCTGCACCAGCCAGGGAGCAGGTGAGGGGGGGAAAGGGCAGAGAGCCCCTGTGGGACTGCCTTTCTCAGTCCTCCATCAGCCACACCTTGGTGGCATCACCCATTCCGGGGAAACCCCCTCCCCAGCTCCTGGTGTTACAGTGCTGGTGGGCCGTGCTGTTTGAGTATGGTGACTGAGGACAGTGGTGGATGACTCCTTCTCAATACTATGGCCCTTTGCTGTCATTTCACAAGCAGGAGGAAAGCCTCCTCTCAGCCAGACCTCAGCCTCCTCCAGCTCCACGAGGAAGTCCAGGTTTCCTCCAAGGCTCTGTGAAACAGGCTGCCACCAGCCCTCCCTGGAGAAATGACCTGGGACTTAGCTGGAGCCTGTGGCCCCTGCAGCTGAATGGCATCCGGGGAATCTAAGCACATCTCCCAAGCTCACTGGGCTGAGTCCTAACAGCAGAGGAAGACCTGATAGTCAAGAACATAGCCTCTGAAGTAGCCTGCCCTGGTCTTGTTAAATGCCTGAATGGTGGCCTTGGGCAAGTCACTTAAGCCCAACGTGCTTCAGTTTCTCAATTTGTCAAACTGGGGTTATAATCCTACCTAACATATAGGGGTTTTCGGGAAAATTCAATGAACTCATGTTTGTAAAGTGCTTAGGACAGTACGTGACATATCTGATCTGTATCCCTCTGACTCTCAGACTGGGGACAGGCTGGCTGCCTTAAGACCCAGTTGAGGGTTTTACATTCCCCATGCCATACCTAAAGGAACTACCGGGTTGGCATATGAGGGGGATGAACCCAGAAAGCTAGGAGAGGCCAGGAAAGGAGTACACACCAGTATCAGAGCCCCAGGCCGGTCTCATCCCCACAAACACAACAAGTCTAACTATGTTTCGGGAAAATGTAGGAGAGTGGTCCGCCCAGATGGGGCACCCAGAGTGAAGCCAGCCAGGCTTTATGGTGAGTGATGCCGTGTTTCTTTACGTGGGTGTCGTTGGCATCTGAGGCAGGACAATTCTTCATTGTGCAGGATGCCTCAAGCATTGCAGGATGTCTAGAGCCCCTGGTCTCCAGGCCCTGAATGCCGCTAACCCCTCGCTGTCATTATGACTAGCAAAATGCCCTCCTCCTCCCACATTTCCAAACAGTCTTCCAGGTCCCGAGTGAGCAGCTGCAGCTAGAATAGAATGGCGGGCTGCACACACATGTGCCTGTTGCAGGTGGGAGAGCTTTACTGCCAGTGCCAGCTCTTCTAGCCACACCCCCACACTCAGATAGTGATCTTGCTGGCAGCGTCCTCTTCTTTGAATACAAAGGACAGCGACACACACACACAATCCCTTGTCTGGATATCCCACGTTTCCTTGGGAAACTCCAACCTCAGGTGGGATGGTCTATGGATCAGAACTTTCCCAGAGGTTAGAAACTCAACTTCCTGAGAGCAGAGTTGACTGTTCAACCAGAGAGCCAGCTGGGTTGAACAGCAAGGTGGAAGCCCAAGTGCATCCAGAAAGACATGTTTCTTCACTTGGCAGACCAGTGAGGCTCTTGGTGGTCAACATTCAGAATCATAGTCCAAAGGGGGCCCCGGGGGAAGCTGTTATTAGCCAGGAGCCCCCCAGTCACTCTCTGCTCTGCTGCCCCCTTCTGCTAATGACTTAGGGCTTGTAACTCACTTATCTTTCTTCACTTCTCCCCTTCCTTCTTGGAGAGTGGGATCCCCTCTCTTCTTGTTCCTCCTTAAGTCAGGAAGCTCTTACAACCCCTCATTTTGCAGGCAAGGAGACAGTCCCAGAGGGTGACTGGATCAGGACACAAGCCTCAAACCCAAAGATCTCAAAGAACTGAATGGGGCCAGCTTCCCCTCGAGAGAGCCATTCAGTCTGAAGAGTCCCCCAAACTGGAAAAGCTCCTGTTTTCCCAAGATCATCAGGCAGGATAGTAACTAACCATTCAGGAAGAGATGGTGTCCTTCTGTTTTCCTATCTGAGAGTTCTTTCTGACTCCCCTCTCTTGTACCCCTGCTGCCTAGGCTGCAGCTCTGACTCCCATCAGCTCACCATTGGCAACTCCAGGCCTCCCACCAGCCCTCACCTGGCCCCGGGGGCTCTAGTCCCTGCCAAGCGATGCCATCACCTTGGCCTTCCCAGGCAAAACTCTCGTCAACCCTGGCCATGCTGGAGAGCTTACAGTGACTCTCTGCCCCTTGCCAGACAAACTCCTCTGCCTGACCCCACCCTGCCTGTCCTGCCATCTCTGCCCCGCCCCTACACAGCCCTTGATGCTGTACCACCACTCACATATCCTGGTCTCCTGCTTCTGCTCAGGCCTTCTCCAACCTGGAGAGCTTTCCTCATCCACCTCCTCTCAAATTTACTATTTCTCCTAGGCCTCTTCTCAAACCTGCCATCTCCACAAAGCCTGCTCTGCCCAACCCCAGCTCTGTCTCCAGGTACCAATAATGCCCAGAGTTGAAATTATTCACCCTCATACCCAGGGGCCTGTGGTCTTGTTTTTTCTCTGGTGTCAATTTCTGACATTTCCTTAAGCTCCCTGGAGAGCCTTTTATGATACTTAAGACGGGGCTGGGCTCACAGCAAGTATTCAGTGAAAGGGGTGCTATGAGGCTGGGCACAGTGGCTCATGCCCACAATCCCAGTACTTTGGGAGGCTGAGGTGGGAGGATTGTTTGAGCCCAGGAGTTTGAGACTAGCCTGGACAACATAGCAAGACCCTGTCTCTACAAAGAACCAAAAGCTGGGTGTGGTGGTATAAGCTTGTAGACCAAGCTACTTGGGAAACTGAGGAGGGAGGATTGCCTAAGCCCAGGAGGTCAAGGATGTGGTGAGCTGTGAGCGTGACACTGTGAACAAATATGAACTTCCCACCTGAAACTCCAGGCCTCCCTCCAGCCTGGGTAACAGAACTAGTCCCTGACTCAAAAAAAAAAAAAAAAAAACAAAAAATAAAAAAAAAGGAGTGCTGTGATTGCAAATTTGTGCTGGTATAGAGATTCAGGCTGCTGATTGGCACTGTGGTGTCCATGGCTTCCAGGGCACAGGAGAGATACCAAAAGCAAAGTGAGCTGCTAGGAAGGCGGGGCCATTCTAGACAAGGTGAGTCGTGGAGGTGCACAGTGTGGCATCCACCATGATGGTCCAGGATGCTTCCCTTAATCTCTTGACCTGAGCAGCCACAGTTGGTTGGCTAAGTCCAGAGAGCTCTATTCTAGTTCTGTCAGGCCAGACAGAAGCTGCCTGGCTCCTTGGAGCTGGGTATGTGCTAGGCAGGACAAGATGAAAAGAGTGTCTGTGTCCCCAGTTATTAGCCCATTTTGAAACCAAGCTTCTGCCTGCCGGGTGGAGCGGCCAAACAGGTTCTCCAGAGGGACACGCCCTGGTCTGCCCTGCCGAGTCATACACCCAGCAGTGTCTGACAGGGCCATCTTCAGCAACATAATCTCTCAACACCCTTCTCATGAGAGTGAGTGAATACATGATTTCACGAGTCCCTGTGTCTCTCAGGCCTGTCGGGGGCTCTCTTGAGAAAGAGCCTTGATTGGAAACCCTTTGAGGACAGATTCCATTTGCCATTTTCCTGGGACCTGCCACTCTCCACTCAGTGCCCAGCTGAGAGGTTCCTGTGTGGTAGGCATGCAGCAACCCTCTCTTACCTTACTGGGATTTGACTGGGGCTAGGGGACTGAGCAGAGCTAAATGGTTAAAAGGGTGTACCTCCACTGGGGCTCAGTGACTCTGCTCTGACCCTCTCTAGGGATTTGGAGAGTAAGGGTCCTCTCCCAACAAGGCTTCCCAAGAAGAGGCTCCGGGGTGTGGGGAATCCTCCCAGAGGGGTAGGGTTGGCTGCTTAGTCGGCAGTCTGAGTCAGCACGGGAGCTACTAGAGCCTGAGTCACTAAAGATGGGACTTCGGCAGGGGGAGTGTCAATCTCTGTCTCCTCCGGGAGTGGCTCTCTGAAAAGTAGGGGTCCCCCCCCGGGCTGGCCCTCCTCCCTTTTCCTGGCTTGCTGTTTTGGGTAGAGCAACCCCGCCTCTCAGAACCCCGGGACATCTGGACAAGGAACAATCCCCTCAGACTTTGGAGGAGGATATGGTGGGTGTGCCTTACTGTGGCATCTTCAAAGACAGGAAGGAGCTATACCCACAATCCCATTGCCAGCACCCTGAGACAAGCAGTGCTCACTGGTGTGAGAGCTCTGGATGGCACCTGCTAGATGTGTGTGAACTGAAGGCCAGTGCTGCGGGGGGACCAGGTCCTCATCCACCAAGAAGAAGCACAGCAGAAACCAGAAGCACCCTGAAGCTGGTTGAAGCATGTTTTGTTACATGAATTTTTAAAAAGTAAAAACAAACAAACAAAAAATTTTGATGCCCATCTTGAGAGTATAGACTTTACCAGAGACCTGGTTAATAATGTCAGTGTCCCTTACAACCTTTGAAAAGTAGGAATTCTGAGTCCATATCAGTCAGGACGGCATCAACAAATGTGTGTGGATGATGATGACACATTTTCTAAAGTATAGTGATAACTGAAGCCCAAGGAAAAAACATCCTTTAAAACTCTAGGCTGTAGATCAGGGGCCCTTTAAGAAGATACTGCTTTCTCCAGTGAGCTCACAAGTCTGGGTTAAAGAGGGCATCTTGGCTTCTTGGGCTCCAGGTTCCAAGTCTGCCTGTGAGGGTCAGGACTACAGCAGTTCCTAATGTCTGGTGGGAGGTGCCATGCCCCTGTGCACCCTGGCACCAAATTGAGAGTTGGCGCTCCATAACATCTGCTGTCTGAACACACAACTATGCCAGCTCTGGCATCATCTTCATCTCCATGGCCTGCTCCCTGTCGACTCACTACTCTGTGAGAGGAGGCAGATCTTCTGAAATGCCTCTTTCCCCTCTCCATCTCCACACCTGAGAATTAGGTTTTTCTCAGCTCCTGACACTCCTAGGATGGGGTGGGAACAAGGGTTCATGCATAGACAACTCTGTTATGTTTTAGAAGGGAAATCCCCAGCAGGTGTTTGCCACCTCAGACAAAGCTCTTGCAGGCCTGAGTGGGGGAAAACCCCCAGCCCTCAGCCATCTCCCTTTCATGGCCTCAGACAAGTCAAAGTCGCTGTCATTCTGCTCTCCAGCAGCCCCATGTTCTGTGGTCATGGTTTCTGGCTTTCAAACCCAGAGGCCGGCTCAACTGTCCCAGGGACAGTTCATACCATGGGGAGGGAAAGATGAGGGGGTCATCTCGATGTGAAAAAACCCCCTAGAGCCCCAGATGATGGGCCAGTTTTCTGGAAGAGCCCACTTGAGGGTCAGGAAGACCCCACTGGACTGGTTGCCCCCATTCTCTACTGGGAAGTCGGAGGCAGAGGCCAGCGGGCCCCCCAGACTGGGAGGCACTTCCCAGCTCTAAGAAGAGGAAGGCCAAAGACTGGGAGGGAAAACATCCTGAAAGGCAGATGCTTACCTACCCCCCCAAAAAGGGCTCCTTGGACACCCGACAATGGAAAGAAAACACTCCTGCTGATAAGAAAATCAAGAATTTCACATGAAGGGAGAGACACTTGGCTGGGCCCTCGAGTGCTTGGGTAGCAGATCCCCCCTTTTGGAAGGTGAGCATGTGTACATGCACACTTACACACACACACAACATGCATGTACACATACGCTTCCATACGTACTCCCCACCTGCCCACGTGGAACACATATCACTTTGCCGAAAGTGGACTGAGGTAGGGAGGGCCTTTGGGAGTTCTGTGAGCATATCCTGGAACACCCTAGCAGTTATGATGCTTTATAGTTTGCAGGGGGCTTCCCCTTCATTGTCTTGTGATTAATTTCCAACCTGGTCAAGGAGGCATCAGGGCAGGGAGCAGCAGCTTCATTCTCTTTGTGGAAACATTAAACTCAGAGAATTTGAGCTTGCCCGGGGCTACACATCTAAGATGTGGCAGACAAATCTTTGCCTCTCTCTTAGTGTTTTTCCTATTGTCACTCTGTCACCAGTCTAGTGACACAAAGTCTAAAGGATAAAGAGCCTCTGTAACTAGGGAGCTCTCTCATAAGAACTCCACCAGCATCTCTGACCCCTAAAAAACCCTCTCCCTAAGATTTCTAGACATAGGAAGTCCCAGTCCCTCCTCTTTTAGCCAATCTTGGGAAGTCCTGGGAGACATTTTTAAAAGGCACAGCTGCTCAGTTGGATGACACAATTCTACTGTCCAAAGACCTGGGCAGGAAGACCCTCTGCTCCAAGGGATGCCTGTGGACAAGGAGACCTGGTAGTCACGACAATTGGTTTGTCCTGGTCAGGATCATGAGAATGAAGGTGTGGGAAAGTGACTGTTGGGTACCTCTCCAACCTCACCTTGCTTTGAATGCACCACTGAGCACACACAATTTGGGCTGAGAAAACCGGGACTCATGTTAAGGTTGGCAACTGAGGCTGAGCCCTAGATCTCTGGAATCAGTCAAGTCTTGCTGAGCTTCTTTGGACCACCCTGCTTCAAGCCTCTGGGGCAGTAAGGAGGGAAGGAGACGGAGGGATGGGTCACTGACTGCCTCTGAGCACCTCACTCTGTCCCTAGCACTTATGGGGTGTCTTAAGAGCTGTTTAGGACCAAGGGAAGATGCTTGGGGATTTCCTGGAGACCCTCTCCAGACTGGCCCCAAAGGGCAATCTGTCCCACAGAGCTCAGCACTCAGCAAGCCCTGGTTAGTACAGACAACTGCAGATGAAATGCTGTTCCACTATAAAAGGAAGTGCTCCACTAAAAAAGGCATTCAGCCAGGCATGGGGCTGGGCACCTCATTGAGGGGGGGGGGCTGCATTTTGTGGTTCTTCTCCTCATCCCTCAGCTACCCAAATTGACCTCTGGCCAGCTTTGGGAAAATTATCCTGAGTGATTCGCTTATGACCCAGAATTTTCCCCAAGTGCCAGCCACACACTATTGGGGGTTATGAGATGACTTTAGGGAACAAAGAACATAGCAATAAGTAATACTGAAGCATACAGAAAGCTTTTTTTTTTCCATTTTGATTACCATGAGAGGAAAGTCTAGGTGGGTGCCTGTATGTTCCTTTAACATTTGCCAATCTCCCTTTCTGAGTAAAAGCCAAAAAAAAAGTTTTCTGTCAGATAAAAGTACCTAGTTAGAATTAAATAATATTCTGTTTTAATTCTGTCTATTATCATTGGTTATTAAGGTTATGACTAGCCTTCACTTGTGGCAAAAATTACTGTTTTTTGCCATTCGAGTTAGTAATATAAAGTTTTATTTCAAAATAAATGCATTGGAATAGCTGGGCATGGTGGTGCATACCTGTACTCCCAGTTATTCAGAGGCTGAGGCAGGAGGATTGCTAGAGCCCAGGAGTTTGAATCCAGTTCGGGCAATATAGCAAGACCCTGTCTCTAAAATGAATAAACAAACAAAAATAAATAAAAAAATACATTAACATTTAAAAATAATTCCATTTAAAATGAGTAAATTATGGTTGGTATGGCGGTTTTTCAAAATATGTGACAGCAGAATATAATTCACTGCAGTTTAGGAAATGCGATTGTTCACAGTGGCAAAAGTAACATGATGTGACGGTGTAACCAGAAGCCCCGGGCAAGGAGTCAGGAGGCTGGGCTTCACCCCGGGGTGCTATCACTGCCTAGCTCTGTGGGAGTTGCCTCAGCTCTCTGAACCTCAGTTTCCCCACCTGCAGAATACCGGGTAAGGCTTCTCCTGACATTCGACAGTCTGATTCCACCCGCGCTGAAGTCACAAGCAGCCTCCCCCCCAGCCTAGATCAGCCCTGTCTGTCCCCTGCCAGGCCTCGCCCTTGCACACCCTGTGGGGGTGGGGGGGGAGGGGCTCCCGGGCTAGAGCCCATGGCTGCTTTTCTCCCCACCTGTGTCTCCACAGATTCCCCCATCCCCTCCCCACACCCCAGCCGATTTTGTTTTTCAGCTGAGTTTGCGCTCCTGGGGCAGGCAGGCCTCCGTAGAGACATCCCAGGGCCCCGGGGGAGAAAGCAGAGCCTCACCCTCGCCAAGGGTGGGGTGGCTCTTCCACCCACCTGGGAAATGCTGCTGCATTTGTCTTGCTGAGCCTAGTGACAAAAGGAAAGCTCACACCGGGTTTAAAAAAAAAAAAAAACCTGCCCCAAAGAAGATTCCCCAGAACACTGTTTTGATGGCCCTTTTTCCCAGTCCCCTGCTTGCTGGCTTCAGAGCTGGGCTGGCAGGAGAAGGCCTGGCCCACCTCTCCCCCTGCTCTTCCAGGCTCCTTCCTCCCCTCACTCTTCACACCTCCCACCTCAGAGTCCATGGGGGACTGGACTCAGTTGTGCCAAATTCATCTCTGAGGTAAGGGGCAAGTCCCTGATTTATTTCCCGGCAAATAAATCAGAATAATGAAACCTAGTTTGCCTGCCGAGCTCACAAAGACTGAAGGATAAAGGGAGGAGATGAAAACACAAGCACTTTGTGTAAGTTCAAAATGCTACAACAGTTCAAGGGATTATTAAATGACTAGGGTGCTGAGGACGGGGGCGCTTCCCATCTGAGAGCTGTCTTCAGAGAATGTCATGGGCTGGAGCTGCCTCCAAGCTGACACTCACTGACTAATCCAGACCCTGAGGGCCCCTCCTCAGACCTCCGAGACTTGAGGACCAAATTTGGGGAAGATGGTTTGGAGGTCACCTGGTCCCACCCCTTCATTTACAGATGAGGAAGCTGAGGTCTGGGAAGGTTTAAGTTAGAGTGTGCTGAAAAATTTAGCTTATAATTATACCCTCTTTATGCTGTTGTTTTGTCTGTTACTTGTTTTTAACTATAGTATAAGGACTTTAAACACTCATTGGTTGAGTAGATTAGCTCTTACCAGGACCAAAAAAAAAAAAAAAAAAGCTCAAAATAAAACTAATTTCTGCTGAAGCAAAATAAAGAAATTTATAATTATCCTTGATTCTTCAAATCTTCCCTCTAAAGTTTCAGAGGCTCTACTTTGACTTTGTTGTGGTGGGGAAGACAGTAATGACCAACTCATCCAGAAGCTTCCTTCTTGAGAGAAGCCACTATTCCTTTCTTTTGGGCCCAAGAAAATTTATCTGCCTCACAGTATCCCCCCAAAATGAAAGGAATTGAGCCCCAGGTCAATCCAAGTGTAAGTTTTCTCAGCCTGGACATAAACTCAGAGCTCTACACAAAATGAATGGAAAAGACTGATGAAGACTTGCTGATTGGTGAAGCTAAAGGAAGACACAAAACTAGCTCCTGTTGTCTCTGGGGAAGAGAGTTTCTTCCTGCAGACCTTCTAGGAAGGGTCCATTGCTGGCCGTGTCCTGGGCTGGCAAAGACTGATGCTTCCCACATGCCATACAACTGCCACAACCAGTCCCTTGGCAGTGACATCTCTCTTCGAGCATTCTGACCAAATTGTCCTTGTCTTCCCTCCCCTATAAGGTTCACAGTGCCAGGACAGTGACTGATGAGGTTTTGCCCTCTCCTGGGCCTAATCCCCCTTCCTGGGGCACAAGGTTGGGACCAGTGTGTTCACTTCACTCTGAGGGGCATCATGAGTTTGTGGTCCTCAGGACTCAGCTGTAGAAGGCCAGGGAGGCTCACGAGACCTCTGGAGCCTGCAACATGAAACCAGTGGCCCTCCTTGGACTGATACCTCCTCTTTGTGAACAGTCAGAAAAGTACTCTTAGACTGCCGCCCCAGGCCTAAGAGCACGCCTCCTCAGCCCTCCATCCTCTCTGCTGAAGGCAGCCTTCCTTTCCTCTCACACTCAGTTCAAGGCTCGGCTCCTCCAGGAGCCTGTTCCAGTTTCCTCCACGTGGAGTTTGACCTCAGAGAACACTATTTGCGTTCATTCACTGAAACCCCCTTTGAGAGTCCATGGTGCAGACATGAAACCATTATCTGACTTCTCTCCCCCAAGGAAAGACAAAGAATCCAGATGCCAGAGCTACAAGGAGATGTTCTGAACAACCATTTAGTGTGGCTAATGACAAACCGGAGGCCCAGCAGGAAGAGGGTCCCAGCAAGAGTTCCCTGGGCAGTGATGGAAAACCCGGGCCCCCTAGACCAGTGCTTCTTCCTTTTCCCCACCTTCTCTCGGGAACTCCAAAGTGGCATCTCTGGCTTTCCCAGTCCTCAGCCAGGAGGAAGGACTTCAAGTCTCTCTGAGAGGCTGAGGTCAGCCATGGAGGGAAAAGCATGCACAGAGAGGAAGCTCCCTGATTTTGGGCCCCAGCCCTAAGGATGACAAAACTTCTTATGTGGAAAGCAGAGCCACTCTGATAGACTGTGGTTTATAAAGAAGAGCCCTTCCCCAAGAGACACCCTAGGCATAGATGTCTGCCATAGGCTTCTCTGCCACAGTTCAAATGTTGGGAGTGTCCCAGGAGAAGCAATTTGTCTGTGAGAACATGCCGCACGCTCAGCGGCTGCCTTCTCCAGGGAGGGGTGTCCCAAGGAGCTGGCCTGTCCACTCTCACTCATTCACTTCCATTTTCTCTCTGAGGCACATTCTGTCCCTTGGCAAGTAGGATCATTGCCTCTTCTTGTTGGATGAGAGCCGGGGGCCCTTGTAGGACCCTCCTATCTCCCGGGGCTGGGTGGGGTGAGTCACAAGCTGGCAGCACGGACACTGAGTTGGCAAATACATCAATTGCTCCTTCTTGAAGCAGGATCCATGACTGCTTGGGAACAGGAACCTGTGGTTTACTTTTATCTGTCCCTCGCCCAAGCTTTTCAAAAAAAGACGGAGGCCCAGCGGACTCTGCCAAAGAACCCAGCTCGTGCATCTGGAAAGTGGCATTCAAAGCGGGAAAAACAGGGTCTGGAGAGAGGGAGTTGGGTATAAGTTTTACGTCGGGGTAGTTACTCAGCAGCACTACTTGCTGTGCCTTAGTTTCCCTCTCCATAAAGCAAAAGTAAATGAAGTCCTACCATCTCTCTGTCCTGTTGCAAGGGTTAATTAACTGCTGTCTTCCTATTGCCTAGAGATGCTCAGATGAAAGCAAGGGGGAAAAGGCAGGAGCCTTTATCCACCTGTAGGCCTGAAGCAGAGATCTGGGTTGGAGAGCTAACACTGCATTCAACCCTGCAGAGGCTACCATGCAGACTTTGGCTACGGGTCCCTGCAGCTGCTCAGAGTCAGCATTCAAGCCACACACAACCCTAAGTGAGTCCTTCCCCAAGATCTGGTCCCAACTGCTTTGCTCCATAGTTGAGAAAGTCAAGGTCTAGAGAGGTGAAGGCCACTCCTACTTCCTCAGCTTGTAGCAGCCCCGCTGAGACTAGAATCCAGGCCCCCCACTGCTATCCCATATGTCATATCCACGGCCCTCCTAGATAGATAGTCCCCTGAGATAGAAATTTCCGCACATTTCAAAGATAGGGAAGCTGAAGTTCAGCCAAATTAAGGTCTTAACTAGAGTCACACAGCTAATTAAGGGACAGCTGGGATTTAGACCTGAAGTCCCTGGCCAAAGTCCAGGGCTTATTCCTCCACACTGGGCTGTTTCTGGGCATGGCCCCTGTTGATTGTGGATTGGTAAGGAGAGTCTGCTTCTGCAGACCCAGGGCAAGGGTTCTACTGTGTTTCTCTTGGTGTCCTCCTCCAGTACCTGGACCACCGATCGATCTGCCCTTGTGGATACTTGATCCACATGGCTGTGATGAGGCTAAGCCACCAACCTGCAGAGCACTGTGATGGAATTTTCCATCCCGTACTCAAGTGTGATGCAACCCTGGTTCTCTCATCTGTAACAGAGACTTGACCAGGTTGCTTCAGGTCTAGGGTGGGCTGGATCAGTTCTCCTCAGGGTAAGGGTCCCTAGCACATTGTCCACAAGACTCTATCATGACAGGATCATTAAATGCTGACGTATCAGTTAGGCGAGTGCAACTGAGAAGGGACCGGGAGAAAGACTTATGGGTGAGTCCTGAGTTAAAGTGGAGAAATGGCCGGGGTCGGTGGCTCAGCCTGTAATCCCGCGCCTTTGGGGGGCTGAGGTGAGTGGATTGCCTGAGCCTGCGGGTTCGAGACCCGCCTGGGCAGCGAGACCTCATCTCTACAATAAATCAAAAAAATCAGCCGGGGGTGGTAGCGCGCACCTGTAATTCCCGGGTACTAGGGAAAGGGTGAGGTAGAAGGATCGCTGGAGCCCAGCAGGTCGGGGCTGCGGTGGCTGGGAGTGGCCACTGCACTCCAGTCTGGGCAACAGAGTGAGACTCCAACTCAAAAATTTAAAAAAAAATAAAATAAAGTGGAGAAATGGAGTCGATTAATAGGACAAAAGCAAGTCAAAGGCAGATTTCTTCCAGGATTCTCACTCTCAGGAGTGCCAGGCTGGCTTTGGCTGAGCATGGCTGAGTGGTTCAATATGGTGGTCACTGGGGCATGCCCTGTTCCAGACCTCTTGGCTGATGAAGACTGCATGATTTCTTTCCTCTACCACCCAGATGCTGAGCAGGATTGTCTAGTCCAATCCACAACCAAAGAACATTTTGATATGACTCCCAGAAGAAGTGCATACTCAGGATGTGCTTCTCAGTGTGAAAATAGGAAAACACTTCAGGACATAAGTTGATAGAAAAGAGAATTGTCATCTTAATCTAGAAGAATTCCCTGGAAATCAAAACTGTCCACTTGCCTTAGCTTCCTTTAGGACAAACCCACGTGATAAAAATTTTTTGGGATAGAAGGGCTGTGCCTTTTAATGAGTTCAGCTCTCTATTCTCCTCATCCCAGTCTTAGTTAATATAAAGGAAGGTATTTTTAAATGACCTATTATGAGGACAACTAAGAGGGGCCACAGAGCTTTTCTTTTCTCATCAGAAATGCTGCAGGTTTAAGTAATTCTGCTTGGGTCCTTCGCCTAGGAGTGTGTAGAGGAGTTTTGTTTTTATTACGGGAATAAAAGGGGAAAATCCTGACTTAGTATTACCAGATTTAACAAATAAGTACACAGGACATGTAGTTATATTTAAATTTCATATAAACAACAAATAACTTTTAAGTGTATGTCCCTACCCTAACCCCCATTAATGCTTATAGCCAAGTTAACCCAGCTTGATTCTAGAAAGGAAAAAACATGGCCACTTTCCTGCCTCTTTTGAGCCAGGCTGTCTCCCCCAAAGGGGACAGCAGTCCTGGTTGGAGGGCAGGGGAAGGGAAAAAGTGAAGGAATTCAGACTCATGGGTCTCTGGCAAATCCCTAGAACACAGTTGTAGGGTTAAAATATTGAGATTGTAGAAACACACAAAGTGGCCATCACAAAAAATGCACACATCTGGGGACATGAAAACAAACTCCACTAGGTTAGGAGTCAGGAGGTTTGGGATACAGGCTGCTGTACCATTAGTCAGCTGTGCGGCCTCTGATGTATAATTTATCCTCTCTGGGCTTGAGTTTCCTTAACTGTAAAATGTAAGTCATGCTGAGACTCTGATAGTCCACGGTCTGGTTCTGAGAACTAAAATAGTATAGCTGTGTCTGTGCATCTGAGAAAGCAGTAGGGCTAAACATGGCTCCATCCTTTGTCCGACCTCACCAGTGCCTCCTTCTCCCTGAAGTCTGTGGGACTCTGGGTTTCAACTTGTCCTCCAGTATTGTTTCTGAAGGAGGAGGAGGCTGGAGGTGGCCACCAGAAAGCAGGGAATTGACTGGGTCAATGATTTTATTTGGACCAGTCTCTTTTTTTCCTTAAGCCCCTTGGTGCTTTTGTGTCATACTAACTTTGCTTTAAGTTTTATTTGGTTTCAAGCCTCTCTATATTCGATTTTCTTAATTTATGATTGAGTGATCATAGATTATAAATAGTATGATGATTTTTTTTTAAATCAGAAGGCTATTGCAGATATAGAACATAAAGTAAGACTGTGAGGTAAAACCCCTGTTTTTTTAAACATTTCTAGAACTTTCTTTTTGGAATTACCTACAGATCCTTTACATATTTAAATAAAATATGCACACAATGGTGACAAAGCTTTGAGAATGGTATGATATTTAGAATAGGAGCTAAATCTGAGACATGAAGTGCTCGAAGTGACTAATTTTGTGTCTGGTCAAGTACAGGTCATAACAATAAAGAAATGAAGGTGGTTTTCTTAGCTGGCTCCTAAAATAACACTGAAGACAGTTCTAAAATATTTGAAGGCTCTAGAAACATTCTGAGCAATGGTAGTATTGGTGTAACACTCCAGGGAAAAAAACTAACACCTTTATCCTATTTGTTGACCTCTGTGCTTCTCCCAGCCCGACTACAAGTTCATTGAGGGCAAAATCAGATTCTTTTCAACGGTGTGTCTGTAGCGGGCCTCGCTCACTGCTGTGCTCAATGCAAGTTGGCTGACTGAGTGCACATAAAGTTTCTGCAGGAAGTGATCCTTCATCGGCTCTCAGAAGTTCCTGAAAACATGCTAACGACGCTTGTGCAGACAAGTCACGCCCCCCTCTCCACTCTCCCGACTCCTGCCACCATATTGGTTTCACCAAAGGAGAGGAAAAAAAGTCCTGTGCCAGTAGTATCATCCATGGGAAAACCCCCCAGGCCCAGGATTATCTCATGCCATGGATCTCTATTACCTTTTCTTCCGCTCTCCTTTTTCCTAACTGGACCGCATTTAGTTTTGCTCAGTCTTTGGGTGATTACATGTCTGGCTCCAATATCAATTATTCCACTTCCTCCCTACGTGGCCTCCTCCTCCTGCCAAATCCTCATATGTGCTCAGCTCTTCCCTGTTCCCATAGCCTCTCCTGAACTGAGAGGAGACGGGACATGCCTCAGCAGCTGCCCTGACATGAGTCATGTCTGCAGTTCGCCAGTGAAGAAGGAGCAAGGAGGGTTGGGCCTTAGGGTGCGGAGAAGGAAAGGGATTTTTGCTGGTTGTCAGAAAATGGGCAGGAGGAGTGGTGGGTATAGTTTGGGAACATTAAGAGCTAGTGAGATAGCTGAGAACTGAGTTAATTAAACTGCAGCAAACTGCTCAACATGGGGCCCTATGAGGATTTTTGTTTTTAAGAAGCACCTCTTGCAAAAAGTTCCTTACAGCTCTTCATTACAAATATCTGTGGTTACACTACCCATTTGTTGGCATGTGTGGCATTTGATGGCCAGTTAATTTAATCTGATATCAACCTGCGAGGGAAACAGAAGCACAAGTATCATCATTCCCATTTTACAGATGAGAAAATTGAGGCCAAGAGAGGGTTTAAAAAGGGTTATCTAAAGTTACAGAGCCAGAGAGTGGCAGAACTGGGAATAGAACCTAAGCCTTCTCAGCTCTGATCTGGTAACATGATGTATGTAAAGACATTTAAAATCTGTATTGTCAATGTAATTATTCATTCTGATTGCCACTCCAGTGATTTGCCTTCCTTGGATTTCAACTAATCCCTTTATACTGCATTACTAAGCCATTTTCTCAGTCTGTCTGATCATCAGCTTTTGTGTCAAAGCCTTTTCTTCACATCTGTGCCTGATCTGTCAGCTTACTGAACTCAGTCAGCTGGCTTTTTGTGGTGCTGAGGGTGTTCGGTGACATCAAGGATCAGAAAAGAAAAAGCGAGGGAAGCAAATTTCCAGCAAACCTGTCAATTCTTCCCGTTCGTCCCCGACCTGAAACATGCAAGAAAGATATAGCCTCCAAAATTAGCCCCCAAAAAGGGAAATTAGGAAAGAAGAAATCAAGACAGTGGCAAAAGAATACCTGACTCATGGACCACTTGCCCTCTCCCTGGTCCAGGACCTGAGACCTTTGACAATTAGGAGTGAAATTTGTGAGCAATGTGGCTCAAAGCAAAATCTGCTGAAATCCAACGAGACAGAGCCTCAGTTTCCCGTGGAAAAGTGGCCTTTAATCCCCATCTGACAATGCCTGGAAGGCCTCACCAAAGAATTCCCCAAAAACAATACAGGCTAATGCTGAATCAGCAAAAATAATTTAAAGTCATGGAATTTGGGGATTGGGAGAAACATCAGGTGCCATCTAACCCAATATCCCTGATTTTAGAGTAGAAGAAAACTCCCACACCGGGAGGTATGGTTGTATTCAGAGCATCTATTGCGGTGCTTGGCACAGAGTTAAGGCTCAACAAATATCTGTTCAACAAATGGATGGACAGGCACAGTAGGTTGAGATCCCCTTTGGGAAAACAGAGACAGAACCAGGATTAAAGGATCTAGAAGAATCTCAATTATATAATGTCAATTTTTAAAAAAACTTGGTTCATTGTAATCAATTTTTTCATGTACATTAGTTCATTTAATTCTGGAAATAATCCCATGAAGTACTTTGTTATATCTACTTTACATGTGAAGAAACCAAGGCCCCAAAATCTGAAGCAACTTCCCCCCAAAATCATACACTCTTGGAGTAGCAGAGTTAGAATTTAAAACCAAGTATGTCTGCCATACAAACTCAAGCAACACTCCACTCCCGTATGCAGCCTCAAAGCAGGAGTTACTGCAGTGGAAGCCCTTCCTGGCCTAGAGGCCATCAGCCCCGACTGAAGGGAGCAGTCTCTTCAGGATTTTCCTAGAAACACATAAACTGGTCCATAAACGGACTCAAGAATTCAGACTTTTTCCAAACCCACAATCAAATCAAACATATCGGGAAATGGACTTGCTTTGTAATGGCCTTTTTAAAAAAAAGCTTCTTCTAAAATGTTCTCATGTGCAACATAAAAAAAAAATCAGCCCAAATAAGAGCCACCTACAAAGTAATGGCTAAACCAACAGAACCAGTCAGAGTTGAGGAGCCTCTACTCATGGACCAAACCTGCATCACTCTTTTTAGCAATCAGTGAAGGTTTTCTCCATCAGAAACCCCCCAAACCCTCCCCCAAGCATTCTGGGTCTTTTTAAAAGAAAGCAGTTTCTTACCGGATAGCCCCCTGAACCATTCCCTGACTGGAACTTTGGGGTAGTAGCTGCTTCTGCTGTTGGTCCCATAGTTGTAATTGTCAGCCAAGCCATCGTACATGGAACCTGGAGGACAAAAGGGAAAAGGGGGTTTGGACAGGCATGGCCATGATACTCACCTACCACTCTTCCAGAGCATGGCTTTTACATCCAGGTCCACCATCCCACGGAAGAGAATAAGTTCTGTGCTCCTGGAGGAGGAGGATGAGTATGTCATCTGCTGGCCACCCCCATCTATTCCTCCACAGCCAGGTTTAAGGGAAGAACCACCACTCTGAGAGTCTCAGCTGCCCTATTCTGGGAGCCATCATGGCTCTCCTGTTGCTTGGGGTTGGTTGACACCTACAGGTCAGGGCTTGGTCCGGAGGGTCTTGAAGCACTGTCATTCCAGCCCAGGGAACCAATACTCCACGTTCCACAAAGATAAGCTTCCCACTTGGGGAAGGCAGGCAGAATCCTGACATTCCCAGTCCAGCAGTGATGACTGATTAGACTGTTTCGGGGCAGGACTCTGGATTCAAATGTCAGCCTGGCCCCTACCCAAAAACCAGGTAAACTTCCACCTCTTCCTTCACCTCCAACATGCTCCCGCTGGTGAAGGGGGAGAGGCAAACAACCTCAAAGGCCCAGTGAGAATTAATTAATGTGTTCTGCGTGCTTGGAGACCCACAAATGACAGGCTCTATGTGAGGACAGAGTGTCATTACGGTTATTAGCGACAGAGAGGCTTTGCATCACAGAAAGAAGAACTGGATTTTGGGCTCCTGGTGGGGCCAAACCCCCCTTCCCCTCCCTTTCCCCGGTGGCTGGGGGCCCTAAGGACAGCCTTAACTCTGCTCAAGCTGGTTTGTTCACTGTTCTACTATCTTTGAAACATGGCCCAAAGGTGACACGGTCATAACTTTGCTCATACCTCTTGTTGAATCTGCCCTCCCTCCTCTGCCACAACCTTGAAATCTCACCCACCTCTCAAAAACCCAAACTTAAGACCTCTCCCCCTTCAGGAAACCCTTTATGATCAGCTCTGTTCAAGATAATCTCTTCTGCCCCCAAACACGTTTTGCCCTAAACACACTCTGATGCTCTCTGTACCTCAATCTCATTCTGCTTGGTATCCCATTCCAAGGCTACACTGAGAGCTCCTTGAAAAGCAAGCCATGGCTCTGCAGCCTAGACATCCAGAGCAAGGCATGCCCACACTCTTGGTAAATGATGGGGAGTGGCATCCAGTGAGAGGCCCCTAGGGGGGATATGCACCTCTTTCCTCAAAAACCATGATCAGACCCCCATCAGAAATGTGTCTAGGAGGAGGAGGGCTTGGTGGTCCTCTTGCCTGGCTAAATTAACTCTTTTCCATCTGCCACATTCACTCAGACTCCCCACTCAGAAATTCCAGAGGGAGTGACTGGAATATCTGAGTTGGGGGGTAGAGGGAACAGTAGAGGGACGGCTTTGGAATAAGGCAGGCATTCCTGTCTGGTGCCACCCCCTCTGTCCAGTGCCAGATGACCACTCACAGTCCACAGCAGAGGCCACTGCCCCTGATTGCCCTCACCCTCCATTATGGAAACCAACTGGACACCAGAGTGCTCAGGCTGTGATAAGCACAGCTTCCCTGGAAGCCTAGAGGTATAGAATTGGGTCCTGGCTCTGGCACTGGTGTAGGTCACTTGCTCTCTCTGAGCCTCAGGTTCCTCTTCTGTCAAAAGACAGGGTTGGCCTCTGTATACCTTATAGGCTCTGGACAGTTCCAATGGCCCGCATGGTGTGATTATAGTGACACATGCCTGATGGCATTCAAGGAGCCTGACTCCTCTTCTCCAGAGATGGGGTTCAACTTACAAGGAAGAAAGGAAGACATCAAAGACTATACCACCCCCCCTCACTTGATGCCTGCCTCAGGGTCCTCCCAGAGGCCTCCCCTATGCCCCAGGCCTGGGCCTGACTCTGAAAGGGCCTCCCCCCTGTGAGTGACATCCTGGGACTCTGTCACGTGGCCTGCTGAGTCTCTGACTTCCTCCAAGCTCCCAGTAGAGTGAATCCAGTTTGTTTGTCCCCCCTTTTTCCAGCAGCTGCTCCTCTGGCAAGACTGCCTCTGTAGGAGAACACTAGAGGCAATGTCATGGGCTCAGTTACCTTGGGCTAGTGCTCACAAGAGAAGAGGGCTGCAGTCAGGCACACACATGGTCAGAACCCTAGACAGCTGACAGCCCAAATCTCACTTGCCTTCTCTTTGTCCAGCCCACTTCTATCAACCCTTCCCAGGTTTGGCAGGACAGAGTTAGCTTGGCTCTCACCCTGTAAGTGAGTATTTCTCACCAAAGAACAGGTGAAGGTCAGCAAGCTGCTTCTCCATGGAAAATCTGGGGTGTGACAACAGAGTTCTATGAAGCCCTAGGGAGGCCTCCTGCATTGCCATGGGGGTCCAACCAGGGCCTCCATGCCTTCTTGGAGGAAATCTGTGAACATGACAGGGCTCTTCTCCTGGGTCATCAGACGAAGCCTCTCCTCCCTCCAGGCCCCGCACCTGCCCATCTCCCCCCTCACACACTCTTCCTTGTGTGAAGGTGAGGGCCTGTCTATCATGGAGCAGAGGTGGAAACATGGAGGCAGATGGTGGAATGCCTTACAATTCCCAAAGCCAGGCCCCATGTCCCAGCGGTGACGCTGGTAAAGACAGGGGTGACTGTTACTATTCTTCTGGTGGGGGGAAGCCCTCCAGGCCCTTCCAGATAGCTCCTGAAGGCATCTCCTAAGGCCCATCTACAGCTGGGGGGCTGCTTGGCTTTATGAAAGTGAGGCTGTCCTCTCAACAGCCTGCACTGCTGCTCTGGCAGAAGGTAGCAGCACCTGGTGGAGGCGGTGAGGGAGGGGGGAAGTCCAGGCTGTCACATACCTGAATTCACACCTAGCAGTGTGTCTTAACCAAGGAGTGCAGGTGAAAGGTACTGCTCCCATAGCAGAAGCAATTTCCCCCTCTCCCGACCCTGGGAAGTCTGGCTAGTAAGCAACACCCGCTAAAAGTCAAGTTCAACAAGAACATGGGCCTTCTAATGAGTATAATGGTGATAAGCACTTCTCCACATGGTCCCCCGTGTCTCTCAAACTTACTTCTAGGGAAACCTTTCCTGATGAATGACTCCTGTCCCCATCTCCATGTCATGCCCATACCAGTCTCCGTCATTGTGTGGAGCTTTGGGTATGCTCAAAGCACAAATCATGCCTCTTTCCTCAGGCCTTGGGCTCTGGGCACTGCTCCCGTTGGGGCTGGGCCCCAAATGGCCTGAGCTGGCCCTCGGTGTTGACCAGCTCTTCTCCCCCACCCAACCCTAGTGATGAAGGCAAAGGTGCTCCGATGTCTGGTGCCTAGAGGCTCAGTGTCCGAATTTATGGGACCAGGGTCCTTGAATTCTGCTCACAAAGAGGTCCCTGGTGGGTGGGGGGGAGACGGGAAGAGAGAGGGGTTGCATGCAGCTCCAGAATATACAAGGCCACCTCCTCACCTCCTTGAGGAGGACTCTTGGGCCCCCGGGGGGTAAGGAGAGGGGATCCTAGCATCCAGCTCACCCCACAGAATCACCCCCATCCTAGTCAAGTGCCTACCTTCCCATTGCTCTTCCCCGATAGGTGCATGCACCATGAACAAGGACATGGTGGCTTCTCAGGATGCCGGCAGCGAGCCTGACTTTTGTGTCATCCTTAGAAGACATCTTCCCACCCCCAGAGTCTTAAGATCAGTCAGCAAATATCTCAGAGCGTCTACTACTTTCCCTGGTATACAAGCAATACGAACTGCCCTATCCACACAGCTTGTCTCATGTTATGTCCATATTTCAGAGTGTAAAACCATCTCAGAAAATTTCCTTTCCGATGATCAGCCACCCCCATGCTGTTTCCCCTTTTGGGGCCTTCGAAGATGGCTGATTCTCTCCCGTGTCATCGGGGTAACCCCAAACTTTCCCGCTTACAAAACCTTTGAAAATGGAGCAGCTTCTTTTTCAGGATGCATGAAAGTCTCTCTCCAGAGCGGGGAGGCAAACCTTCGCAGGAATGACTCATCCTCTTTCCCCCTCCAAGCTTTCAAACAAGGCACACCCACTGCACCTGAAACATTCTTTCTCTTCTTCTCAGTCAAACCCTTTCCCTGCATTCAAATCCTTGCACAAAAAATTTGGGTTCTCCTAAAGCTGACCCCACCCAGCTCTGAGCACTCCAGCCCAGCCAGCATTACAGTGTCAGCACTCTGTACTACAGCTAAGCTTGTTCTGGCTGGCTTGTGTGTTCCTTGGAGTGTGGCTTCTGAACACTCGTGTATGTGTCTCTTTTGTGTGTGCATCTGTGTACCCCTTTTTCCAGAGAGTAAGGCCTGGGTCTTTCCAACCAAGGTGAGAGCTTCTTGAAGTACGGAATCTTCACTTTCACTAGATCCACACCCCACACCCCCAACCCCAGGACCAGGTTCTACATAGAGAAGACTCTCAGGACATCAGCCGGCTTGACCTACAGGCTACCCTCAGTTCAGAGATAATATGAAAACTCCTTTTCCACTCTCCCTCCCCCCCAAAACTCTCTCCCTTTCTAATTAGGGGGGCTTGTTATAGGGCAAGCTGCTCTGGAGGTTTATTTCTTATAGAATCTGTCTCCCCTGAGGCTGATTTCTCTTCTAGCTTCTTCTCCATTTGAATAAAGACTACCTGTCCTTTAGCATTAAAAGCTTGAAAAAGAAACCCATTATCTTTCAGCCTTAAAAATACCTTTACTGGCCAGGCATGGTGGCTCAAGCCTGTAATCCCAGCACTTTGGGAGGCCGGGGTGAGGGGACTGTCTGAACCCACGAGTTTAAGAACAGCCCAGGCAACTTGGAGAGACCTCATCTCTACAATAAATTTTTTAAAAAATTAGCCGGGCATGGTAGCGCTTGACTGTAGTTCCAGCTACTTGGAAGGCTGAGGCGGAAGCATCTCCGGAGCCCAGCAGGTCGACGCTAAGGTGGCCGTGAGCACGCCGCAGCACTCCAGTCTGGACAGCGGAGTGAGAGTACAACTCAAACAAAACAAAACAAAACAAAAAACCCTTTACTTTACCCCCCGACATCTCTTCTACTCAGTGGTGCCCAGGCTAGGCCTATAGCAGTAGGAATTTAAATAAGACAACAAAAAATGCCAGGAAGATACTTCTGAGACAATATCTTCAGAGATTTTTCAGAGTGGACTGAAGTGGGCTGTACTTGTGGGATGATTCAGGCACCTCGAGGGAGGGACAATGGCTTGCCACACTCCCATCTCCCCTGCCGGGGTTTTGGGAGCGCTGTGGGGCATGCCTCCCCCACTCTGCAACTTCCAGGAGGCTGGGGAGGGCAAGGAGTTCAGCACAGCCTCACCAGGCACTCTGGTGTGGTTCTTGACCCTTTTTCCCGGGCATCCGTACAGAACAGAAATGCTGAAACAAATTGGGCTGCGACGGCCTGTGTGCTCTCTTCTCCCTCACCAGCCCCCGTGACTCCCTAGGGCTCTGCCGGGACGTGTTCAAGCCCAGCACTGCCGGAATCCCGCTCTGTTTCTGAGGACCTGTTCACAGTTACCCCCAAACCTGAGGACAGGGCAGAGCCTGGGAGATTCTGTGAGGGACAGGATGGGTACAGGGGATAGGGCTGGGGATTAAAGTGGGCAAGGAATGGATGGAGCTCAGCTGCCTGGCTGGAGTTAAGAGTAAAAAATATTACCAGCAACTACTACATTCGGTGTTCAGGTGTGTATGTGAGAGAGATGTGTCTATGACCCTGTGTGGGATGATCTCCAGGCTGGGTCTATATGTGAATGAAGGACAGTACTAGACAGTGGTTCTTGAAGTTGGCTACACAAACAAATCGCCTGAGAGTTTTTACAGTCCTGATGCCTGGGGCCCAAACCCCCATACCAAGTAAATCAGAATCTCTAGGGGGGGGGACCCAGGCACTTGCAATTTAAAAAATTCCCAGGTGATTTCCATGTGTAGCCAAGTTGAGAACAGTGAATGAGAAGATATTGAAAATTTTGGTGTGTATGTGTTAGGATGTTTACAACAGAAATACAATTAGTGGTACACCTTGAGGGGAGGCGAGGGGGAAGCCTTTTTGGAGTACAGCTGCAGGCAGTCTGTTGGGGTGGTTTACAGAACAGGGAGTTATAAAATCTGTTTCCAAAGGTGTTTTCATAGCAAAGCACTTTAGAGATGATGTAATCCAACCTCTGACAGTTACAGAGACCCAAAAAGGGGGAGTGACTTGTCCAAGATCACACACCAGTAAATGGAAGACACCAGCTGGACTCCTGTTATAGCACAAAACTGCAAGGGGGGGAGGGGAGGCGGGGTGTATACATGTAAAAATGTTTTATATTCATGTGTGTGGCATTTCCCCACACATAATATAACACTTTTTCATGTATACACCCCGGTTCCCCCCCCCACCTTGCAGCTTGTGCTATAACAGGAGTCCAGCTGGTGTCTTCCATTTACTGGTGTGTGATCTTGGACAAGTCACTGCCCCTTTTTTGGGGCTCTGAACTGTCAGAGGTTGGATTACCCTCATCTCTAAAGTGCTTTGCTATGATAACACTCTTTGGAAACAGATTTTTTAACTCCCTGTTCTGTAAAACCCCCCCAACAGACTGCCTGCAGCTGTACTCCAAAAAGGCTTCCCCCCCGCCTGCCCTCAAGGGTACCACTAATTGTATTTCTGTTGTAAACATCCTAACACATACACACACAAAATCTTTAAAATTTCTCATTCACTGTTCTCAACTTGGCTACACATGGAAATCACCTGGGAATTTTTTAAATTGCAAGTGCCTGGGTCCCACCCCCCAGAGATTCTGATTTACTTGGTATGGAGGTTGGCCCCGGCATCAGGACTGTAAAAACTCTCAGGCGATTCTGATGTGTACCAACTTCAAGAACCACTGTCTAGTACTGTCCTTCATTCACATATAGACCCAGCCTGGAGATCATCCCACACAGGGGCATAGACACATCTCTCTCACATACACACCTGAACACCGAATGTAGTAGTTGCTGGTAAAAATTTTTTACTCTTAACTCCAGCCA
>JAPVLO010003000.1:0-33468 GCA_027257055.1 Cephalopachus bancanus
TTTCCTGTCCTGGGAAAACATTGCACTGTGGATTGCTGGTGGGAAAGCCTCTCCTGGGCCTGTAGTGAATAGGCATCTTCCTTGGTGAAGTGTGTGCCAAATGTGTGCTGCAGTGTTATCTCATTGCTATGACTAGTATTCTTCTTTGCTGCCTGCTGTAATACCTCATTCCACTCTTTCCCCTTGATTTGTGTTCCTTTCCTTAGAGGGCCTTTGCTTACGAGAGTGAAACGTTCGTGTTTCACGGATAGAACTCCGCGATACAAAGTGCCCCAATGAGTGATATATGTGCTCCCCAGTGACGAGCAGGAGAGCATTATTTGTTTATGGGGAGAATTCTAAATTGTTTTTCCCTATGGCATCGAAACCTACTAAGGACTACCAATGCTGTGCCGTTTTCATTTCTGAAGAAGCACGGAGAGCCTGTGTTAAACTGGTGGTGACGGTGGGACTTCCTGGGGACAGGCTATCCAAGCGTGCGCTGCACTGCTATTCATTGGCAGTCTGTATTAAGCTGGCTTTGTGCACGCTCTCATCCCTGATATTCAGAGCGTCCCTGTGTATACACTATAGTAGTCAGGGACCGTTTGGTGAGCAGATTGCAACTTCACGTGCAGCCCTGACTGGAACCAGGTCTCCACAGCCATTGGTGACCAAGCAGGCTTCATTCACCGGTGAATGCTGAAAAGTTTCCTCTGTTTAAATGGGCATCTAATGCCGAATACAATGGCTCTGCGGGTTCATTTGCCAAAAAGGCCTGAGAGCCTCTGTTTCGTTTCCGGAAAATAAGAGTCTTCCATGGGAGACATTCCTCAAAACTGCACGTCACTGAATGGGGCAACAACGATTATACTGGCTGTGTCTTTGGTGTGATACCTGATTCTCTCCGTTTCTCTTCAACGTACATCATACTACACTGAGTGCATATGCCTAGCAGAGCTGTATGAAATGTTTCCTGTATAAGAATGCCAACACGATGGTGCCTCCCTGAGTGAAATGACCGATTCACTGTTACTTTTGGGTAAGCATTATTGGTTCACCTATTGAATTCTACAATGTTTTTGATTTTACCTGTTCCTCTTCCATCCAAAG
The DNA here is from genome assembly GCA_027257055.1 of Cephalopachus bancanus. NCBI lineage: Eukaryota > Metazoa > Chordata > Mammalia > Primates > Tarsiidae > Cephalopachus > Cephalopachus bancanus. The sequence continues at coordinate 1,093 of JAPVLO010003000.1, forward strand.
CAGTTGCTCCTCCGTTGGCAAGTATGAGTAAGAGCTGACAGGCTCGCTCCCTCGTTGTGAGTGTGTATCAGCTTGGGAAACGCCATGTCAAAGGTCTACTGCGTTGGTTTTTATTTGCTGGTAGTTTTCTTCTTGCTGGTGTACGGTGTAATAAATGATTCTCAAGGTACAGCTTGATTTATCATAGCAGAGCGATATGCAATACTTCACATTTGGAATGAGCATGTAAATTGTGCCACACATTGAGAAAAATGAGTGCTACACACTCACTTGTAGAAAAGCAGTACTTGCTTTCGTTTTGAATACTTGAAGTTTTTCCCGTTGCCGTTTCCCTATGCTCGAAATGCAGTCATTCTCCCTTTCCTTGCTGAATAAGCGCAGACGGCCTGTGTTAGGCTTGTTGTGAGGGTGCATCTTTCTTGGGAGACGGGTCTTGAACTGTGTGCTGCACTCTTTCACGGTTATCAATGTTATTCTAACTTGGTGCATGCTCCAATAATGAGTCTCACAGTCGTCTTCTCATTTTCAGTTATGCTCTGCAGAGTTCTTCTGTTTGACCTAGGAAGACTTTAATCGGTCACGTATGGGAAAGTGCAGCTCAGTGGTGCCACCCGTGGGCCATGGGAACTCCACAGTAGAGTAAGAATGCATGACTCGGTGAATTTACTGGTGCATTCTGAAATCTTTCTCCTTTTCAAATTTTTGTGTTGTAGGAAACACAATGATCCGCCAATCGCATTGACGAAAAAGAGCTGTCTGCCTTCCTTGTGCTTGTTTTGAATGCGAATCTCCCTTGGAAAATGCTTGTAAAAAGTGTGCTGCCCTGTCATTTACTGGCCTGAGTCCTCTAAGGCATTGGTGCATGGTGTAGTTCCTGATTGTCACTTGTTCCCAGTCATGTATATTACGATCTCCATGCGACTGCTTTGGCTGTGCGTCTCGTCAGCCTTTCACATTCAGGAAAGCTCAACTCCACTGAGCCACAATGCGTGATCTCAGACATTCACAGTTACTGGTGGGAAAGCGTTGTGTGTGCCCGGGAAATTCTTTGTTATACTTTCTTTATAGCTTTTCCTGTCCTGGGAAAACAATTGCACTGTGGATTGCTGTTGGGAATAGCCTCTCCTAGGCCTGCAGTGAATAGGCATCTTCCTTGGTGAAGTGTGTGCCAAATGTGTGCGCAGTGTTATCTCATTGCTATGACTAGTATTCTTCATTGCTGCCTGCTGTAATACCTCATTCTCACTCTTTCCCCTTGATTTGTGATCCTTCCCTTGAGGGCCTTTGCTTACGAGAGTGAAACGTGCGTGTTTCACGGATAGAACTCTGCGATACAAAGTGCCCCAATGAGTGATATAAGTGCTCCCCAGTGACGAGCAGGAGAGCATTATTTGTTTATGGGAGAATTCTAAATTGTTTTTCCCTATGGCAACGAAACCTAGTAAGGACTACAAATGCTGTGCCGTTTTCATTGCTGAAGAAGCACGGAGAGCCTGTGTAAACTGGTGGTGACGGTGGGACTTCCTGGGGACAGGCTATCCAAGCGTGCGCTGCACTGCTATTCATTGGCAGTCTGTATTAAGCTGGCTTTGTGCATGCTCTCATCCCTGATTCTCAGAGCGTCCCTGTGTATCCCTGTAGTAGTCAGGGACCGTTTGGTGAGCAGAGTGCAACTTCACGTGCAGCCCTGACTGGAACCAGGTCTCCACAGCCATTGGAGAACAAGCAGGCTTCATTCACCGGTGAATGCTGAAAAGTTTCCTGTGTTTACACGGGCATCTAATGGCGAATACAATGGCTCTGCGGGTTCATTTGCCAACAAGCCCGAGAGCCTCTGTTTTGTTTCCGGAAAATAAGAGTCTTCCATGGGAGGCATTCCTCAAAACTGCACGTCACTGAATGGGGCAACAACGTTTATACTGGCTGTGTCTTTGGTGTGATACCTGATTCTCCCTGTTTCTCTTCAACGTACATCATACTACACTGAGTGCATATGCCTAGCAGAGCTGTATGAAATGTTTCCTGTATATGAATGCCAACACGATGGGCCACCCTGAGTGAAATGACCGATTCACTGTTACTTTGGGAAAGCATTATTGTTCACCTATTGAATTCTACAATGTTTTTGATTTTACCTGTTCCTCTTCCATCCAAAGCAGTTGCTCCTCCGTTGGCATGTATGAGTAAGAGCTGACAGGCTTCGCTCCCTCGTTATGAGTGTGTATCAGCTTGGGAAACGCCATGGCAAAGGTCTACTGCGTTGGTTTGTATTTGCTGGTAGTTTTCTTCTTGCTTGGTGTATGGTGTAATAAATGATTCTCAAGGTACAGCTTGATTTATCATAGCAGAGCCATATGTCAATACTTCACATTTTGGAATGAGCATGTAAATTGTGCCACACACTGAGTAAAATGAGTGCTACACACTCACTTGTAGAAAAGCAGTACTTGCTTTCGTTTTGAATACTATGAAGTTTTTCCCGTTGCCGTTTCCCTATGCTGGGAAATGCAGTCATTCTCCCGTTTGCCTTGCTGAATAAGCGCAGACGGCCTGTGTTAGGCTTGTTGTGAGGGTGCATCTTTCTTGGAGACGGGTCTTCAACTGTGTGCTGCACTCTTTCAGGGATATCAATGTTATTCTAACTTTCTGCATGCTCCAATACATGAGTCTCACAGTCGTCTTCTCATTTTCAGTTATCTCTGCAGAGTTCTTCTGTTTGACCTAGGAAGACTTTAATCGGTCACTATGGGAAAGTGCAGCTCAGTGGTGCCACCGTGGGCCATGGAAACTCCACAGTAGAGTACGAATTCATGACTTGGTGAATTCACTGTGTGCATTCTGAAATCTTTCTCCTTTTCAAATTTTTGTGTTGTAGAAACACAATTGCTCCGCCAATCGCATTGACGAAAAAGAGTGTCTGCCTTCCTTGTGCTTGTTTTGAATGCGAATCTCCCTTGGAAAATGCTGTGTGAAAAGTGTGCTGCCCTGTCCTTTACTGGCATTGAGTACTCTAAGGCATTGGTGCATGGTTAGTTCCTGATTGTCACTTGTTCCCATTCATGTATATTACCCTCTCCATGGTGACTGCTTTGGCTGTGCGTCTCGTCAGCCTTTCACATTCAGGAAAGCTCAACTCCACTGGGCCACAATGCGTGATCTCAGACATTCACAGTTACTGGTGGGAAAGCGTTATGTGTGCCCCGGGAGAATTCTGTATTATTGTTTCTTTATACCTTTTCCTGTCCTGGGAAAACAATTGCACTGTGGATTGCTGTTGGGAATAGCCTCTCTAGGCCTGTAGTGAATAGGCATCTTCCTTGGTGAAGTGTGTGCCAAATGTGTGCCGCAGTGTTATCTCATTGCTATGACTAGTATTCTTCATTGCTGCCTGCTGTAATACCTCATTCTCACTCTTTCCCTTGATTTGTGTTCCTTCCCGTAGAGGGCCTTTGCTTACGAGAGTGAAACGTCCGTGTTTCACGGATAGAACTCTGCGATACATAGTGCCCCAATGAGTGATATAAGTGCTCCCCAGTGACGAGCAGGAGAGCATTATTTGTTTATGGGGAGAATTCTAAATTGTGTTGCCCTATGGCATCGAAACCTAATAAGGACTACCAATGCTGTGCTGTTTTCATTTCTGAAGAAGCACGGAGAGCCTGTGTTAAACTGGTGGTGACGGGGGACTTCCTGGGGACAGGCTATCCAAGCGTGCGCTGCACTGCTATTCATTGGCAGTCTGTATTAAGCTGGCTTTGTGCACGCTCTCATCCCTGATTCTCAGAGCGTCCCTGTGTATACACTATAGGAGTCAGGGAGCGTTGGTGACCAGAGTGCAACCTCACGTGCTGCCCTCACTGGACCAGATCTCCACAGCCATGGTCACCAAGCAGGCTTCATTCACCGGTGAATGCTGAAAAGTTTCCTCTGTTTACACGGGCATCAAATACCGAATACAATGGCTCTGCGGATTCATTTGACAACAAGGCCCGAGAGCCTCTGTTTCGTTTCCGGAAAATAAGAGTCTTCCATGGGAGACATTCCTCAAAACTGCACGTCACTGAATGGGGCAACAACGATTATACTGGCTGTGTCTTTGGTGTGATACCTGATTCTCCCTGTTTCTCTTCAACGTACATCATACTACACTGAGTGCATATGCCTAGCAGAGCTGTATGCAATGTTTCCTGTATAAGAATGCGCAACACGATGGTGCCACCCTGAGTGAAATGAGCGATTCACTGTTACTTTCGGGAAAGCATTATTGGTTCACCTATTGAATTCTACAATGTTTTGGATTTTACCTGTCCTCTTCCAACCAAAGCAGTTGCTCCTCCATTGGCATTATGAGTAAGAGCTGACAGGCTTCTCTCCCTCGTTGTGGGTGTGTTCAGCTTGGGAAACGCCATGTCAAAGGTCTACTGCGTTGGTTTTCATTTGCTGGTAGTTTTCTTCTTGGTGGGTATACGGTGAAATAAATGATTCTCAAGGTACAGCTTGATTTATCATAGCAGAGCGATATGTCAATACTTCACCTTTTGGAATGAGCATGTAAATTGTGCCACACATTGAGAAAAATGAGTGCTACACACTCACTTGTAGAAAAGAGTACTTGCTTTCGTTTTGAATACTATGAAGTTTCTCCCGTTGCCGTTTCCCTATGCTGCGAAATGCAGTCATTCTCCCTTTTGCCTTGCTGAATAAGCGCAGATGGCCTGTGTTAGGCTTGTTGTGAGGGTGCATCTTTCTTGGTATTGAGTGACGGTCTTCAACTGTGTGCTGCGCTCTTTCAGGGATATCAATGTTATTCTAACTTGGTGCATGCTCCAATACATGAGTCTCACAGTCGTCTTCTCATTTTCAGTTATGCTCTGCAGAGTTCTTCTGTTTGACCTAGGAAGACTTTAATCGGTCACGTATGGGAAAGTGCAGCTCAGTGGTGCCCCTGGTGGGCTATGGGAACTCCACAGTAGAGTACGAATGCATGACTTTGTGAATTCACTGGGTGCATTCTGAAATCTTTCTCCTTTTCAAATTTTTGTGTTGTAGGAAACACAATTGCTCCGCCAATCGCATTGACGAAAAAGAGCTGTCTGCCTTCGTGCTTGTTTTGAATGCGAATCTCCCTTGGAAAATGCTGTGTGAAAAGTGTGCTGCCCTGTCATTTACTGGCGTTGAGTCCTCTAAGGCATTGGGCATGCTGTACTTCCTGATTGTCACTTGTTCCCTTCATGTATATTACGCTCTCCATGGTGACTGCTTTGGCTGTGCGTCTCGTCAGCCTTTCACATTCAGGAAAGTCAACTCCACTGGGCCACAATGCGTGATCTCAGACATTCACAGTTACTGGTGGGAAAGCGTTGTGTGTGCCCCGGGAGAATTCTTTGTTATTGTTTCTTTACAGCTTTTCCTGTCCTGGGAAAACATTGCACTGTGGATTGCTGGTGGGAATAGCCTCTCCTAGGCCTGTAGTGAATAGGCATCTTCCTTGGTGAAGTGTGTGCCAAATGTGTGCTGCAGTGTTATCTCATTGCTATGACTAGTATTCTTCTTGCTGCCTGCTGTAATACCTCATTCCCACTTTTCCTTGATTTGTGTTCCTTTCCTTAGAGGGCCTTTGCTTACGAGAGTGAAACGTTCGTGTTTCACGGATAGAACTCCGATACAAAGTGCCCCAATGAGTGATATAGTGCTCCCAGTGACGAGCAGGAGAGCATTATTTGTTTATGGGGAGAATTCTAAATTGTTTTTCCCTATGGCATCGAAACCTACTAAGGACTACCAATGCTGTGCGTTTTCATTTCTGAAGAAGCACGGAGAGCCTGTGTTAAACTGGTGGTGACGGTGGGACTTCCTGGGGACAGGCTATCCAAGCGTGCGCTGCACTGCTATTCATTGGCAGTCTGTATTAAGCTGGCTTTGTGCACGCTCTCATCCCTGATATTCAGAGCGTCCCTGTGTATACACTATAGTAGTCAGGGACCGTTTGGTGAGCAGATTGCAACTTCACGTGCAGCCCGACTGGAACCAGGTCTCCACAGCCATTGGTGACCAAGCAGGCTTCATTCACCGGGGAATGCAGAAAAGTTTCCTCTGTTTAATGGGCATCTAATGCCGAATACAATGGCTCTGCGGGTTCATTTGCAAAAAGGCCTGAGAGCCTCTGTTTCGTTTCCGGAAAATAAGAGTCTTCCATGGGAGACATTCCTCAAAACTGCACGTCACTGAATGGGGCAACAACGATTATACTGGCTGTGTCTTTGGTGTGATACCTGATTCTCCCGTTTCTCTTCAACGTACATCATACTACACTGAGTGCATATGCCTAGCAGAGCTGTATGAAATGTTTCCTGTATAAGAATGCCAACAGATGGTGCCTCCCTGAGTGAAATGACCGATTCACTGTTACTTTGGTAAGCATTATTGGTTCACCTATTGAATTCTACAATGTTTTTGATTTTACCTGTCCTCTTCCATCCAAAGCAGTTGCTCCTCCGTTGGCAAGTATGAGTAAGAGCTGACAGGCCTCGCTCCCTCGTTGTGAGTGTGTATCAGCTTGGGAAACGCCATGTCAAAGGTCTACTGCGTTGGTTTTTATTTGCTGGTAGTTTTCTTCTTGCTGGTGTACGGTGTAATAAATGATTCTCAAGGTACAGCTTGATTTATCATAGCAGAGCGATATGCCAATACTTCACATTTTGGAATGAGCATGTAAATTGTGCCACACATTGAGAAAAATGAGTGCTACACACTCACTTGTAGAAAAGCAGTACTTGCTTTCGTTTTGAATACTGTGAAGTTTTTCCCGTTGCCGTTTCCCTATGCTGCGAAATGCAGTCATTCTCCCTTTTACCTTGCTGAATAAGCGCAGACGGCCTGTGTTAGGCTTGTTGTGAGGGTGCATCTTTCTTGGGAGACGGGTCTTGAACTGTGTGCTGCACTCTTTCAGGTTATCAATGTTATTCTAACTTGGTGCATGCTCCAATACATGAGTCTCACAGTCGTCTTCTCATTTTCAGTTATGCTCTGCAGAGTTCTTCTGTTTGACCTAGGAAGACTTTAATCGGTCACGTATGGGAAAGTGCAGCTCAGTGGTGCCACCCGTGGGCCATGGGAACTCCACAGTAGAGTAAGAATGCATGACTCGGAATTTACTGGGTGCATTCTGAAATCTTTCTCTTTTCAAATTTTTGTGTTGTAGGAAACACAATTGATCCGCCAATCGCATTGACGAAAAAGAGCTGTCTGCCTTCCTTGTGCTTGTTTTGAATGCGAATCTCCCTTGGAAAATGCTTTGTAAAAGTGTGCTGCCCTGTCATTTACTGGCCGTGAGTCCTCTAAGGCATTGGTGCATGGTGTAGTTCCTGATTGTCACTTGTTCCCAGTCATGTATATTACGATCTCCATGGCGACTGCTTTGGCTGTGCGTCTCGTCAGCCTTTCACATTCAGGAAAGCTCAACTCCACTGAGCCACAATGCGTGATCTCAGACATTCACAGTTACTGGTGGGAAAGCGTTGTGTGTGCCCCGGAGAATTCTTTGTTATACTTTCTTTATAGCTTTTCCTGTCCTGGGAAAACAATTGCACTGTGGATTGCTGTTGGGAATAGCCTCTCCTAGGCCTGCAGTGAATAGGCATCTTCCTTGGTGAAGTGTGTGCCAAATGTGTGCCGCAGTGTTATCTCATTGCTATGACTAGTATTCTTCATTGCTGCCTGCTGTAATACCTCATTCTCACTCTTTCCCCTTGATTTGTGATCCTTCCCTTAGAGGGCCTTTGCTTACGAGAGTGAAACGTGCGTGTTTCACGGATAGAACTCTGCGATACAAAGTGCCCCAATGAGTGATATAAGTGCTCCCCAGTGACGAGCAGGAGAGCATTATTTGTTATGGGGAGAATTCTAAATTGTTTTTCCCTATGGCAACGAAACCTAGTAAGGACTACAAATGCTGTGCCGTTTTCATTCTGAAGAAGCACGGAGAGCCTGTGTGAAACTGGTGGTGACGGTGGGACTTCCTGGGACAGGCTATCCAAGCGTGCGCTGCACTGCTATTCATTGGCAGTCTGTATTAAGCTGGCTTTGTGCATGCTCTCATCCCTGATTCTCAGAGCGTCCCTGTGTATCCGCTGTAGTAGTCAGGGACCGTTTGGTGAGCAGAGTGCAACTTCACGTGCAGCCCTGACTGGAACCAGGTCTCCACAGCCATTGGAGAACAAGCAGGCTTCATTCACCGTGAATGCTGAAAAGTTTCCTGTGTTTACACGGGCATCTAATGGCGAATACAATGGCTCTGCGGGTTCATTTGCCAACAAGGCCCGAGAGCCTCTGTTTTTTTCCGGAAAATAAGAGTCTTCCATGGGAGGCATTCCTCAAAACTGCACGTCACTGAATGGGGCAACGTTTATACTGGCTGTGTCTTTGGTGTGATACCTGATTCTCCCTGTTCTCTTCAACGTACATCATACTACACTGAGTGCATATGCCTAGCAGAGCTGTATGAAATGTTTCCTGTATATGAATGCCAACACGATGGTGCCACCCTGAGTGAAATGACCGATTCACTGTTACTTTGGGAAAGCATTATTGTTCACCTATTGAATTCTACAATGTTTTTGATTTTACCTGTTCCTCTTCCATCCAAAGCAGTTGCTCCTCCGTTGGCATGTATGAGTAAGAGCTGACAGGCTTCGCTCCCTCGTTATGAGTGTGTATCAGCTTGGGAAACGCCATGCAAAGGTCTACTGCGTTGGTTTTATTTGCTGGTAGTTTTCTTCTTGCTGGTGTATGGTGTAATAAATGATTCTCAAGGTACAGCTTGATTTATCATAGCAGAGCCATATGTCAATACTTCACATTTTGGAATGAGCATGTAAATTGTGCCACACACTGAGTAAAATGAGTGCTACACACTCACTTGTAGAAAAGCAGTACTTGCTTTCGTTTTGAATACTATGAAGTTTTTCCGTTGCCGTTTCCCTATGCTGGAAATGCAGTCATTCTCCCTTTGCCTTGCTGAATAAGCGCAGACGGCCTGTGTTAGGCTTGTTGTGAGGGTGCATCTTTCTTGGGAGACGGGTCTTCAACTGTGTGCTGCACTCTTTCAGGATATCAATGTTATTCTAACTTTCTGCATGCTCCAATACATGAGTCTCACAGTCGTCTTCTCATTTTCAGTTATGCTCTGCAGAGTTCTTCTGTTTGACCTAGGAAGACTTTAATCGGTCACCTATGGGAAAGTGCGCTCAGTGGTGCCACCCGGTGGGCCATGGAAACTCCACAGTAGAGTACGAATTCATGACTTGGTGAATTCACTGTGTGCATTCTGAAATCTTTCTCCTTTTCAAATTTTTGTGTTGTAGAAACACAATTGCTCCGCCAATCGCATTGACGAAAAAGTGTCTGCCTTCCTTGTGCTTGTTTTGAATGCGAATCTCCCTTGGAAAATGCTGTGTGAAAAGTGTGCTGCCCTGTCCTTTACTGGCATTGAGTACTCTAAGGCATTGGTGCATGGTTAGTTCCTGATTGTCACTTGTTCCCATTCATGTATATTACCCTCTCCATGGTGACTGCTTTGGCTGTGCGTCTCGTCAGCCTTTCACATTCAGGAAAGCTCAACTCCACTGGGCCACAATGCGTGATCTCAGACATTCACAGTTACTGGTGGGAAAGCGTTATGTGTGCCCCGGGAGAATTCTGTATTATTGTTTCTTTATACCTTTTCCTGTCCTGGGAAAACAATTGCACTGTGGATTGCTGTTGGGAATAGCCTCTTCTAGGCCTGTAGTGAATAGGCATCTTCCTTGGTGAAGTGTGTGCCAAATGTGTGCCGCAGTGTTATCTCATTGCTATGACTAGTATTCTTCATTGCTGCCTGCTGTAATACCTCATTCTCACTCTTTTCCCTTGATTTGTGTTCCTTCCCGTAGAGGGCCTTTGCTTACGAGAGTGAAACGTCCGTGTTTCACGGATAGAACTCTGCGATACATAGTGCCCCAATGAGTGATATAAGTGCTCCCCAGTGACGAGCAGGAGAGCATTATTTGTTTATGGGGAGAATTCTAAATTGTGTTGCCCTATGGCATCGAAACCTAATAAGGACTACCAATGCTGTGCTGTTTTCATTTCTGAAGAAGCACGGAGAGCCTGTGTTAAACTGGTGGTGACGGGGGACTTCCTGGGGACAGGCTATCCAAGCGTGCGCTGCACTGCTATTCATTGGCAGTCTGTATTAAGCTGGCTTTGTGCACGCTCTCATCCCTGATTCTCAGAGCGTCCCTGTGTATACACTATAGGAGTCAGGGAGCGTTGGTGACCAGAGTGCAACTCACGTGCTGCCCTCACTGGACCAGATCTCCACAGCCATGGTCACCAAGCAGGCTTCATTCACCGGTGAATGCTGAAAAGTTTCCTCTGTTTACACGGGCATCAAATACCGAATACAATGGCTCTGCGGATTCATTTGACAACAAGGCCCGAGAGCCTCTGTTTCGTTTCCGGAAAATAAGAGTCTTCCATGGGAGACATTCCTCAAAACTGCACGTCACTGAATGGGGCAACAACGATTATACTGGCTGTGTCTTTGGTGTGATACCTGATTCTCCCGTTTCTCTTCAACGTACATCATACTACACTGAGTGCATATGCCTAGCAGAGCTGTATGCAATGTTTCCTGTATAAGAATGCGCAACACGATGGTGCCACCCTGAGTGAAATGAGCGATTCACTGTTACTTTCGGGAAAGCATTATTGGTTCACCTATTGAATTCTACAATGTTTTGGATTTTACCTGTCCCTCTTCCAACCAAAGCAGTTGCTCCTCCATTGGCATTCATGAGTAAGAGCTGACAGGCTTCTCTCCCTCGTTGTGGGTGTGTTCAGCTTGGGAAACGCCATGTCAAAGGTCTACTGCGTTGGTTTTCATTTGCTGGTAGTTTTCTTCTTGGTGGGTATACGGTGAAATAAATGATTCTCAAGGTACAGCTTGATTTATCATAGCAGAGCGATATGTCAATACTTCACCTTTTGGAATGAGCATGTAAATTGTGCCACACATTGAGAAAAATGAGTGCTACACACTCACTTGTAGAAAAGAGTACTTGCTTTCGTTTTGAATACTATGAAGTTTTCCCGTTGCCGTTTCCCTATGCTGCGAAATGCAGTCATTCTCCCTTTTGCCTTGCTGAATAAGCGCAGATGGCCTGTGTTAGGCTTGTTGTGAGGGTGCATCTTTCTTGGGTATTGAGTGAGACACACGGGTCTTCAACTGTGTGCTGCGCTCTTTCAGGGATATCAATGTTATTCTAACTTGGTGCATGCTCCAATACATGAGTCTCACAGTCGTCTTCTCATTTTCAGTTATGCTCTGCAGAGTTCTTCTGTTTGACCTAGGAAGACTTTAATCGGTCACGTATGGGAAAGTGCAGCTCAGTGGTGCCTCCTGGTGGGCTATGGGAACTCCACAGTAGAGTACGAATGCATGACTTTGTGAATTCACTGGGTGCATTCTGAAATCTTTCTCCTTTTCAAATTTTTGTGTTGTAGGAAACACAATTGCTCCGCCAATCGCATTGACGAAAAAGAGCTGTCTGCCTTCGTGCTTGTTTTGAATGCGAATCTCCCTTGGAAAATGCTGTGTGAAAAGTGTGCTGCCCTGTCATTTACTGGCGTTGAGTCTCTAAGGCATTGGGGCATGCTGTACTTCCTGATTGTCACTTGTTCCTTCATGTATATTACGCTCTCCATGGTGACTGCTTTGGCTGTGCGTCTCGTCAGCCTTTCACATTCAGGAAAGTCAACTCCACTGGCCACAATGCGTGATCTCAGACATTCACAGTTACTGGTGGGAAAGCGTTGTGTGTGCCCGGAGAATTCTTTGTTATTGTTTCTTTAAGCTTTTCCTGTCCTGGGAAAACATTGCACTGTGGATTGCTGGTGGGAATAGCCTCTCCTAGGCCTGTAGTGAATAGGCATCTTCCTTGGTGAAGTGTGTGCCAAATGTGTGCTGCAGTGTTATCTCATTGCTATGACTAGTATTCTTCTTGCTGCCTGCTGTAATACCTCATTCCACTTTTCCCCTTGATTTGTGTTCCTTTCCTTAGAGGGCCTTTGCTTACGAGAGTGAAACGTTCGTGTTTCACGGATAGAACTCCGCATACAAAGTGCCCCAATGAGTGATATAGTGCTCCCCAGTGACGAGCAGGAGAGCATTATTTGTTTATGGGGAGAATTCTAAATTGTTTTTCCCTATGGCATCGAAACCTACTAAGGACTACAATGCTGTGCGTTTTCATTTCTGAAGAAGCACGGAGAGCCTGTGTTAAACTGGTGGTGACGGTGGGACTTCCTGGGGACAGGCTATCCAAGCGTGCGCTGCACTGCTATTCATTGGCAGTCTGTATTAAGCTGGCTTTGTGCACGCTCTCATCCCTGATTTCAGAGCGTCCCTGTGTATACACTATAGTAGTCAGGGACCGTTTGGTGAGCAGATTGCAACTTCACGTGCAGCCCGACTGGAACCAGGTCTCCACAGCCATTGGTGACCAAGCAGGCTTCATTCACCGGGAATGCGAAAAGTTTCCTCTGTTTAAATGGGCATCTAATGCCGAATACAATGGCTCTGCGGGTTCATTTGCCAAAAGGCCTGAGAGCCTCTGTTTCGTTTCCGGAAAATAAGAGTCTTCCATGGGAGACATTCCTCAAAACTGCACGTCACTGAATGGGGCAACAACGATTATACTGGCTGTGTCTTTGGTGTGATACCTGATCTCTCCGTTTCTCTTCAACGTACATCATACTACACTGAGTGCATATGCCTAGCAGAGCTGTATGAAATGTTTCCTGTATAAGAATGCCAACATGATGGTGCCTCCCTGAGTGAAATGACCGATTCACTGTTACTTTTGGGTAAGCATTATTGGTTCACCTATTGAATTCTACAATGTTTTTGATTTTACCTGTTCCTCTTCCATCCAAAGCAGTTGCTCCTCCGTTGGCAAGTATGAGTAAGAGCTGACAGGCCTCGCTCCCTCGTTGTGAGTGTGTATCAGCTTGGGAAACGCCATGTCAAAGGTCTACTGCGTTGGTTTTTATTTGCTGGTAGTTTTCTTCTTGCTGGGTGTACGGTGTAATAAATGATTCTCAAGGTACAGCTTGATTTATCATAGCAGAGCGATATGCAATACTTCACATTTTGGAATGAGCATGTAAATTGTGCCACACATTGAGAAAAATGAGTGCTACACACTCACTTGTAGAAAAGCAGTACTTGCTTTCGTTTTGAATACTGTGAAGTTTTTCCCGTTGCCGTTTCCCTATGCTGCGAAATGCAGTCATTCTCCCTTTTACCTTGCTGAATAAGCGCAGACGGCCTGTGTTAGGCTTGTTGTGAGGGTGCATCTTTCTTGGGAGACGGGTCTTGAACTGTGTGCTGCACTCTTTCACGGTTATCAATGTTATTCTAACTTGGTGCATGCTCCAATACATGAGTCTCACAGTCGTCTTCTCATTTTCAGTTATGCTCTGCAGAGTTCTTCTGTTTGACCTAGGAAGACTTTAATCGGTCACGTATGGGAAAGTGCAGCTCAGTGGTGCCACCCGGTGGGCCATGGGAACTCCACAGTAGAGTAAGAATGCATGACTCGGTGAATTTACTGGGTGCATTCTGAAATCTTTCTCCTTTTCAAATTTTTGTGTTGTAGGAAACACAATTGATCCGCCAATCGCATTGACGAAAAAGAGCTGTCTGCCTTCCTTGTGCTTGTTTTGAATGCGAATCTCCCTTGGAAAATGCTTTGTAAAAAGTGTGCTGCCCTGTCATTTACTGGCCGTGAGTCCTCTAAGGCATTGGTGCATGGTGTAGTTCCTGATTGTCACTTGTTCCCAGTCATGTATATTACGATCTCCATGGCGACTGCTTTGGCTGTGCGTCTCGTCAGCCTTTCACATTCAGGAAAGCTCAACTCCACTGAGCCACAATGCGTGATCTCAGACATTCACAGTTACTGGTGGGAAAGCGTTGTGTGTGCCCGGGAGAATTCTTTGTTATACTTTCTTTATAGCTTTTCCTGTCCTGGGAAAACAATTGCACTGTGGATTGCTGTTGGGAATAGCCTCTCCTAGGCCTGCAGTGAATAGGCATCTTCCTTGGTGAAGTGTGTGCCAAATGTGTGCCGCAGTGTTATCTCATTGCTATGACTAGTATTCTTCATTGCTGCCTGCTGTAATACCTCATTCTCACTCTTTCCCCTTGATTTGTGATCCTTCCCTTAGAGGGCCTTTGCTTACGAGAGTGAAACGTGCGTGTTTCACGGATAGAACTCTGCGATACAAAGTGCCCCAATGAGTGATATAAGTGCTCCCCAGTGACGAGCAGGAGAGCATTATTTGTTTATGGGGAGAATTCTAAATTGTTTTTCCCTATGGCAACGAAACCTAGTAAGGACTACAAATGCTGTGCCGTTTTCATTGCTGAAGAAGCACGGAGAGCCTGTGTGAAACTGGTGGTGACGGTGGGACTTCCTGGGGACAGGCTATCCAAGCGTGCGCTGCACTGCTATTCATTGGCAGTCTGTATTAAGCTGGCTTTGTGCATGCTCTCATCCCTGATTCTCAGAGCGTCCCTGTGTATCCGCTGTAGTAGTCAGGGACCGTTTGGTGAGCAGAGTGCAACTTCACGTGCAGCCCTGACTGGAACCAGGTCTCCACAGCCATTGGAGAACAAGCAGGCTTCATTCACCGGTGAATGCTGAAAAGTTTCCTGTGTTTACACGGGCATCTAATGGCGAATACAATGGCTCTGCGGGTTCATTTGCCAACAAGGCCCGAGAGCCTCTGTTTTGTTTCCGGAAAATAAGAGTCTTCCATGGGAGGCATTCCTCAAAACTGCACGTCACTGAATGGGGCAACAACGTTTATACTGGCTGTGTCTTTGGTGTGATACCTGATTCTCCCTGTTTCTCTTCAACGTACATCATACTACACTGAGTGCATATGCCTAGCAGAGCTGTATGAAATGTTTCCTGTATATGAATGCCAACACGATGGGCCACCCTGAGTGAAATGACCGATTCACTGTTACTTTTGGGAAAGCATTATTGGTTCACCTATTGAATTCTACAATGTTTTTGATTTTACCTGTTCCTCTTCCATCCAAAGCAGTTGCTCCTCCGTTGGCATGTATGAGTAAGAGCTGACAGGCTTCGCTCCCTCGTTATGAGTGTGTATCAGCTTGGGAAACGCCATGGCAAAGGTCTACTGCGTTGGTTTGTATTTGCTGGTAGTTTTCTTCTTGCTTGGTGTATGGTGTAATAAATGATTCTCAAGGTACAGCTTGATTTATCATAGCAGAGCCATATGTCAATACTTCACATTTTGGAATGAGCATGTAAATTGTGCCACACACTGAGTAAAATGAGTGCTACACACTCACTTGTAGAAAAGCAGTACTTGCTTTCGTTTTGAATACTATGAAGTTTTTCCCGTTGCCGTTTCCCTATGCTGGGAAATGCAGTCATTCTCCCGTTTGCCTTGCTGAATAAGCGCAGACGGCCTGTGTTAGGCTTGTTGTGAGGGTGCATCTTTCTTGGGAGACGGGTCTTCAACTGTGTGCTGCACTCTTTCAGGGATATCAATGTTATTCTAACTTTCTGCATGCTCCAATACATGAGTCTCACAGTCGTCTTCTCATTTTCAGTTATGCTCTGCAGAGTTCTTCTGTTTGACCTAGGAAGACTTTAATCGGTCACCTATGGGAAAGTGCAGCTCAGTGGTGCCACCCGGTGGGCCATGGAAACTCCACAGTAGAGTACGAATTCATGACTTGGTGAATTCACTGTGTGCATTCTGAAATCTTTCTCCTTTTCAAATTTTTGTGTTGTAAGAAACACAATTGCTCCGCCAATCGCATTGACGAAAAAGAGTTGTCTGCCTTCCTTGTGCTTGTTTTGAATGCGAATCTCCCTTGGAAAATGCTGTGTGAAAAGTGTGCTGCCCTGTCCTTTACTGGCATTGAGTACTCTAAGGCATTGGTGCATGGTTAGTTCCTGATTGTCACTTGTTCCCATTCATGTATATTACCCTCTCCATGGTGACTGCTTTGGCTGTGCGTCTCGTCAGCCTTTCACATTCAGGAAAGCTCAACTCCACTGGGCCACAATGCGTGATCTCAGACATTCACAGTTACTGGTGGGAAAGCGTTATGTGTGCCCCGGGAGAATTCTGTATTATTGTTTCTTTATACCTTTTCCTGTCCTGGGAAAACAATTGCACTGTGGATTGCTGTTGGGAATAGCCTCTTCTAGGCCTGTAGTGAATAGGCATCTTCCTTGGTGAAGTGTGTGCCAAATGTGTGCCGCAGTGTTATCTCATTGCTATGACTAGTATTCTTCATTGCTGCCTGCTGTAATACCTCATTCTCACTCTTTTCCCTTGATTTGTGTTCCTTCCCGTAGAGGGCCTTTGCTTACGAGAGTGAAACGTCCGTGTTTCACGGATAGAACTCTGCGATACATAGTGCCCCAATGAGTGATATAAGTGCTCCCCAGTGACGAGCAGGAGAGCATTATTTGTTTATGGGGAGAATTCTAAATTGTGTTGCCCTATGGCATCGAAACCTAATAAGGACTACCAATGCTGTGCTGTTTTCATTTCTGAAGAAGCACGGAGAGCCTGTGTTAAACTGGTGGTGACGGGGGGACTTCCTGGGGACAGGCTATCCAAGCGTGCGCTGCACTGCTATTCATTGGCAGTCTGTATTAAGCTGGCTTTGTGCACGCTCTCATCCCTGATTCTCAGAGCGTCCCTGTGTATACACTATAGGAGTCAGGGAGCGTTGGGTGACCAGAGTGCAACCTCACGTGCTGCCCTCACTGGAACCAGATCTCCACAGCCATGGTCACCAAGCAGGCTTCATTCACCGGTGAATGCTGAAAAGTTTCCTCTGTTTACACGGGCATCAAATACCGAATACAATGGCTCTGCGGATTCATTTGACAACAAGGCCCGAGAGCCTCTGTTTCGTTTCCGGAAAATAAGAGTCTTCCATGGGAGACATTCCTCAAAACTGCACGTCACTGAATGGGGCAACAACGATTATACTGGCTGTGTCTTTGGTGTGATACCTGATTCTCCCTGTTTCTCTTCAACGTACATCATACTACACTGAGTGCATATGCCTAGCAGAGCTGTATGCAATGTTTCCTGTATAAGAATGCGCAACACGATGGTGCCACCCTGAGTGAAATGAGCGATTCACTGTTACTTTCGGGAAAGCATTATTGGTTCACCTATTGAATTCTACAATGTTTTGGATTTTACCTGTCCCTCTTCCAACCAAAGCAGTTGCTCCTCCATTGGCATTCATGAGTAAGAGCTGACAGGCTTCTCTCCCTCGTTGTGGGTGTGTATCAGCTTGGGAAACGCCATGTCAAAGGTCTACTGCGTTGGTTTTCATTTGCTGGTAGTTTTCTTCTTGGTGGGTATACGGTGAAATAAATGATTCTCAAGGTACAGCTTGATTTATCATAGCAGAGCGATATGTCAATACTTCACCTTTTGGAATGAGCATGTAAATTGTGCCACACATTGAGAAAAATGAGTGCTACACACTCACTTGTAGAAAAGCAGTACTTGCTTTCGTTTTGAATACTATGAAGTTTCTCCCGTTGCCGTTTCCCTATGCTGCGAAATGCAGTCATTCTCCCTTTTGCCTTGCTGAATAAGCGCAGATGGCCTGTGTTAGGCTTGTTGTGAGGGTGCATCTTTCTTGGGTATTGAGTGAAGACACACGGGTCTTCAACTGTGTGCTGCGCTCTTTCAGGGATATCAATGTTATTCTAACTTGGTGCATGCTCCAATACATGAGTCTCACAGTCGTCTTCTCATTTTCAGTTATGCTCTGCAGAGTTCTTCTGTTTGACCTAGGAAGACTTTAATCGGTCACGTATGGGAAAGTGCAGCTCAGTGGTGCCACCTGGTGGGCTATGGGAACTCCACAGTAGAGTACGAATGCATGACTTTGTGAATTCACTGGGTGCATTCTGAAATCTTTCTCCTTTTCAAATTTTTGTGTTGTAGGAAACACAATTGCTCCGCCAATCGCATTGACGAAAAAGAGCTGTCTGCCTTCTGTGCTTGTTTTGAATGCGAATCTCCCTTGGAAAATGCTGTGTGAAAAGTGTGCTGCCCTGTCATTTACTGGCGTTGAGTCCTCTAAGGCATTGGGGCATGCTGTACTTCCTGATTGTCACTTGTTCTCCTTCATGTATATTACGCTCTCCATGGTGACTGCTTTGGCTGTGCGTCTCGTCAGCCTTTCACATTCAGGAAAGATCAACTCCACTGGGCCACAATGCGTGATCTCAGACATTCACAGTTACTGGTGGGAAAGCGTTGTGTGTGCCCGGGAGAATTCTTTGTTATTGTTTCTTTACAGCTTTTCCTGTCCTGGGAAAACTATTGCACTGTGGATTGCTGGTGGGAATAGCCTCTCCTAGGCCTGTAGTGAATAGGCATCTTCCTTGGTGAAGTGTGTGCCAAATGTGTGCTGCAGTGTTATCTCATTGCTATGACTAGTATTCTTCTTTGCTGCCTGCTGTAATACCTCATTCCCACTCTTTCCCCTTGATTTGTGTTCCTTTCCTTAGAGGGCCTTTGCTTACGAGAGTGAAACGTTCGTGTTTCACGGATAGAACTCGCGATACAAAGTGCCCCAATGAGTGATATATGTGCTCCCCAGTGACGAGCAGGAGAGCATTATTTGTTTATGGGGAGAATTCTAAATTGTTTTTCCCTATGGCATCGAAACCTACTAAGGACTACCAATGCTGTGCCGTTTTCATTTCTGAAGAAGCACGGAGAGCCTGTGTTAAACTGGTGGTGACGGTGGGACTTCCTGGGGACAGGCTATCCAAGCGTGCGCTGCACTGCTATTCATTGGCAGTCTGTATTAAGCTGGCTTTGTGCACGCTCTCATCCCTGATATTCAGAGCGTCCCTGTGTATACACTATAGTAGTCAGGGACCGTTTGGTGAGCAGATTGCAACTTCACGTGCAGCCCTGACTGGAACCAGGTCTCCACAGCCATTGGTGACCAAGCAGGCTTCATTCACCGGGAATGCAGAAAAGTTTCCTCTGTTTAAATGGGCATCTAATGCCGAATACAATGGCTCTGCGGGTTCATTTGCCAAAAAGGCCTGAGAGCCTCTGTTTCGTTTCCGGAAAATAAGAGTCTTCCATGGGAGACATTCCTCAAAACTGCACGTCACTGAATGGGGCAACAACGATTATACTGGCTGTGTCTTTGGTGTGATACCTGATTCTCTCCGTTTCTCTTCAACGTACATCATACTACACTGAGTGCATATGCCTAGCAGAGCTGTATGAAATGTTTCCTGTATAAGAATGCCAACATGATGGTGCCTCCCTGAGTGAAATGACCGATTCACTGTTACTTTTGGGTAAGCATTATTGGTTCACCTATTGAATTCTACAATGTTTTTGATTTTACCTGTTCCTCTTCCATCCAAAGCAGTTGCTCCTCCGTTGGCAAGTATGAGTAAGAGCTGACAGGCCTCGCTCCCTCGTTGTGAGTGTGTATCAGCTTGGGAAACGCCATGTCAAAGGTCTACTGCGTTGGTTTTTATTTGCTGGTAGTTTTCTTCTTGCTGGGTGTACGGTGTAATAAATGATTCTCAAGGTACAGCTTGATTTATCATAGCAGAGCGATATGCAATACTTCACATTTTGGAATGAGCATGTAAATTGTGCCACACATTGAGAAAAATGAGTGCTACACACTCACTTGTAGAAAAGCAGTACTTGCTTTCGTTTTGAATACTGTGAAGTTTTTCCCGTTGCCGTTTCCCTATGCTGCGAAATGCAGTCATTCTCCCTTTTACCTTGCTGAATAAGCGCAGACGGCCTGTGTTAGGCTTGTTGTGAGGGTGCATCTTTCTTGGGAGACGGGTCTTGAACTGTGTGCTGCACTCTTTCACGGTTATCAATGTTATTCTAACTTGGTGCATGCTCCAATACATGAGTCTCACAGTCGTCTTCTCATTTTCAGTTATGCTCTGCAGAGTTCTTCTGTTTGACCTAGGAAGACTTTAATCGGTCACGTATGGGAAAGTGCAGCTCAGTGGTGCCACCCGGTGGGCCATGGGAACTCCACAGTAGAGTAAGAATGCATGACTCGGTGAATTTACTGGGTGCATTCTGAAATCTTTCTCCTTTTCAAATTTTTGTGTTGTAGGAAACACAATTGATCCGCCAATCGCATTGACGAAAAAGAGCTGTCTGCCTTCCTTGTGCTTGTTTTGAATGCGAATCTCCCTTGGAAAATGCTTTGTAAAAAGTGTGCTGCCCTGTCATTTACTGGCCGTGAGTCCTCTAAGGCATTGGTGCATGGTGTAGTTCCTGATTGTCACTTGTTCCCAGTCATGTATATTACGATCTCCATGGCGACTGCTTTGGCTGTGCGTCTCGTCAGCCTTTCACATTCAGGAAAGCTCAACTCCACTGAGCCACAATGCGTGATCTCAGACATTCACAGTTACTGGTGGGAAAGCGTTGTGTGTGCCCCGGGAGAATTCTTTGTTATACTTTCTTTATAGCTTTTCCTGTCCTGGGAAAACAATTGCACTGTGGATTGCTGTTGGGAATAGCCTCTCCTAGGCCTGCAGTGAATAGGCATCTTCCTTGGTGAAGTGTGTGCCAAATGTGTGCCGCAGTGTTATCTCATTGCTATGACTAGTATTCTTCATTGCTGCCTGCTGTAATACCTCATTCTCACTCTTTCCCCTTGATTTGTGATCCTTCCCTTAGAGGGCCTTTGCTTACGAGAGTGAAACGTGCGTGTTTCACGGATAGAACTCTGCGATACAAAGTGCCCCAATGAGTGATATAAGTGCTCCCCAGTGACGAGCAGGAGAGCATTATTTGTTTATGGGGAGAATTCTAAATTGTTTTTCCCTATGGCAACGAAACCTAGTAAGGACTACAAATGCTGTGCCGTTTTCATTGCTGAAGAAGCACGGAGAGCCTGTGTGAAACTGGTGGTGACGGTGGGACTTCCTGGGGACAGGCTATCCAAGCGTGCGCTGCACTGCTATTCATTGGCAGTCTGTATTAAGCTGGCTTTGTGCATGCTCTCATCCCTGATTCTCAGAGCGTCCCTGTGTATCCACTGTAGTAGTCAGGGACCGTTTGGTGAGCAGAGTGCAACTTCACGTGCAGCCCTGACTGGAACCAGGTCTCCACAGCCATTGGAGAACAAGCAGGCTTCATTCACCGGTGAATGCTGAAAAGTTTCCTGTGTTTACACGGGCATCTAATGGCGAATACAATGGCTCTGCGGGTTCATTTGCCAACAAGGCCCGAGAGCCTCTGTTTTGTTTCCGGAAAATAAGAGTCTTCCATGGGAGGCATTCCTCAAAACTGCACGTCACTGAATGGGGCAACAACGTTTATACTGGCTGTGTCTTTGGTGTGATACCTGATTCTCCCTGTTTCTCTTCAACGTACATCATACTACACTGAGTGCATATGCCTAGCAGAGCTGTATGAAATGTTTCCTGTATATGAATGCCAACACGATGGTGCCACCCTGAGTGAAATGACCGATTCACTGTTACTTTTGGGAAAGCATTATTGGTTCACCTATTGAATTCTACAATGTTTTTGATTTTACCTGTTCCTCTTCCATCCAAAGCAGTTGCTCCTCCGTTGGCATGTATGAGTAAGAGCTGACAGGCTTCGCTCCCTCGTTATGAGTGTGTATCAGCTTGGGAAACGCCATGGCAAAGGTCTACTGCGTTGGTTTGTATTTGCTGGTAGTTTTCTTCTTGCTTGGTGTATGGTGTAATAAATGATTCTCAAGGTACAGCTTGATTTATCATAGCAGAGCCATATGTCAATACTTCACATTTTGGAATGAGCATGTAAATTGTGCCACACACTGAGTAAAATGAGTGCTACACACTCACTTGTAGAAAAGCAGTACTTGCTTTCGTTTTGAATACTATGAAGTTTTTCCCGTTGCCGTTTCCCTATGCTGGGAAATGCAGTCATTCTCCCGTTTGCCTTGCTGAATAAGCGCAGACGGCCTGTGTTAGGCTTGTTGTGAGGGTGCATCTTTCTTGGGAGACGGGTCTTCAACTGTGTGCTGCACTCTTTCAGGGATATCAATGTTATTCTAACTTTCTGCATGCTCCAATACATGAGTCTCACAGTCGTCTTCTCATTTTCAGTTATGCTCTGCAGAGTTCTTCTGTTTGACCTAGGAAGACTTTAATCGGTCACCTATGGGAAAGTGCAGCTCAGTGGTGCCACCCGGTGGGGCCCTGGAAACTCCACAGTAGAGTACGAATTCATGACTTGGTGAATTCACTGTGTGCATTCTGAAATCTTTCTCCTTTTCAAATTTTTGTGTTGTAAGGGAAAAACAATTGCTCCGCCAATCGCATTGACGAAAAAGAGCTGTCTGCCTTCCTTGTGCTTGTTTTGAATGCGAATCTCCCCTTTGGAAAATGCTGTGTGAAAAGTGTGCTGCCCTGTCCTTTACTGGCATTGAGTACTCTAAGGCATTGGTGCATGGTTAGTTCCTGATTGTCACTTGTTCCCATTCATGTATATTACCCTCTCCATGGTGACTGCTTTGGCTGTGCGTCTCGTCAGCCTTTCACATTCAGGAAAGCTCAACTCCACTGGGCCACAATGCGTGATCTCAGACATTCACAGTTACTGGTGGGAAAGCGTTATGTGTGCCCCGGGAGAATTCTGTATTATTGTTTCTTTATACCTTTTCCTGTCCTGGGAAAACAATTGCACTGTGGATTGCTGTTGGGAATAGCCTCTTCTAGGCCTGTAGTGAATAGGCATCTTCCTTGGTGAAGTGTGTGCCAAATGTGTGCCGCAGTGTTATCTCATTGCTATGACTAGTATTCTTCATTGCTGCCTGCTGTAATACCTCATTCTCACTCTTTCCCTTGATTTGTGTTCCTTCCCTAGAGGGCCTTTGCTTACGAGAGTGAAACGTCCGTGTTTCACGGATAGAACTCTGCGATACATAGTGCCCCAATGAGTGATATAAGTGCTCCCCCGTGACGAGCAGGAGAGCATTATTTGTTTATGGGGAGAATTCTAAATTGTGTTGCCCTATGGCATCGAAACCTAATAAGGACTACCAATGCTGTGCTGTTTTCATTTCTGAAGAAGCACGGAGAGCCTGTGTTAAACTGGTGGTGACGGGGGGGCTTCCTGGGGACAGGCTATCCAAGCGTGCGCTGCACTGCTATTCATTGGCAGTCTGTATTAAGCTGGCTTTGTGCACGCTCTCATCCCTGATTCTCAGAGCGTCCCTGTGTATACACTATAGGAGTCAGGGAGCGTTGGGTGACCAGAGTGCAACCTCACGTGCTGCCCTCACTGGAACCAGATCTCCACAGCCAATTTGGGCACCAAGCAGGCTTCATTCACCGGTGAATGCTGAAAAGTTTCCTCTGTTTACACGGGCATCAAATACCGAATACAATGGCTCTGCGGATTCATTTGACAACAAGGCCCGAGAGCCTCTGTTTCGTTTCCGGAAAATAAGAGTCTTCCATGGGAGACATTCCTCAAAACTGCACGTCACTGAATGGGGCAACAACGATTATACTGGCTGTGTCTTTGGTGTGATACCTGATTCTCCCTGTTTCTCTTCAACGTACATCATACTACACTGAGTGCATATGCCTAGCAGAGCTGTATGCAATGTTTCCTGTATAAGAATGCGCAACACGATGGTGCCACCCTGAGTGAAATGAGCGATTCACTGTTACTTTCGGGAAAGCATTATTGGTTCACCTATTGAATTCTACAATGTTTTGGATTTTACCTGTCCTCTTCCAACCAAAGCAGTTGCTCCTCCATTGGCATTCATGAGTAAGAGCTGACAGGCTTCTCTCCCTCGTTGTGGGTGTGTATCAGCTTGGGAAACGCCATGTCAAAGGTCTACTGCGTTGGTTTTCATTTGCTGGTAGTTTTCTTCTTGGTGGGTATACGGTGAAATAAATGATTCTCAAGGTACAGCTTGATTTATCATAGCAGAGCGATATGTCAATACTTCACCTTTTGGAATGAGCATGTAAATTGTGCCACACATTGAGAAAAATGAGTGCTACACACTCACTTGTAGAAAAGAAATACTTGCTTTCGTTTTGAATACTATGAAGTTTCTCCCGTTGCCGTTTCCCTATGCTGCGAAATGCAGTCATTCTCCCTTTTGCCTTGCTGAATAAGCGCAGATGGCCTGTGTTAGGCTTGTTGTGAGGGTGCATCTTTTTTGGGATTGAGGAGAACGGGTCTTCAACTGTGTGCTGCGCTCTTTCAGGGATATCAATGTTATTCTAACTTGGTGCATGCTCCAATACATGAGTCTCACAGTCGTCTTCTCATTTTCAGTTATGCTCTGCAGAGTTCTTCTGTTTGACCTAGGAAGACTTTAATCGGTCACGTATGGGAAAGTGCAGCTCAGTGGTGCCTCCTGGTGGGCTATGGGAACTCCACAGTAGAGTACGAATGCATGACTTTGTGAATTCACTGGGTGCATTCTGAAATCTTTCTCCTTTTCAAATTTTTGTGTTGTAGGAAACACAATTGCTCCGCCAATCGCATTGACGAAAAAGAGCTGTCTGCCTTCGTGTGCTTGTTTTGAATGCGAATCTCCCTTGGAAAATGCTGTGTGAAAAGTGTGCTGCCCTGTCATTTACTGGCGTTGAGTCCTCTAAGGCATTGGGCATGCTGTATTCCTGATTGTCACTTGTTCCCTTCATGTATATTACGCTCTCCATGGTGACTGCTTTGGCTGTGCGTCTCGTCAGCCTTTCACATTCAGGAAAGATCAACTCCACTGGGCCACAATGCGTGATCTCAGACATTCACAGTTACTGGTGGGAAAGCGTTGTGTGTGCCCGGGAGAATTCTTTGTTATTGTTTCTTTACAGCTTTTCCTGTCCTGGGAAAACAATTGCACTGTGGATTGCTGGTTTGGGGAAAAGCCTCTCCTAGGCCTGTAGTGAATAGGCATCTTCCTTGGTGAAGTGTGTGCCAAATGTGTGCTGCAGTGTTATCTCATTGCTATGACTAGTATTCTTCTTTTCTGCCTGCTGTAATACCTCATTCCACTCTTTCCCCCTTTATTTGTGTTCCTTTCCTTAGAGGGCCTTTGCTTACGAGAGTGAAACGTTCGTGTTTCACGGATAGAACTCCGCGATACAAAGTGCCCCAATGAGTGATATAAGTGCTCCCCAGTGACGAGCAGGAGAGCATTATTTGTTTATGGGGAGAATTCTAAATTGTTTTTCCCTATGGCATCGAAACCTACTAAGGACTACCAATGCTGTGCGTTTTCATTTCTGAAGAAGCACGGAGAGCCTGTGTTAAACTGGTGGTGACGGTGGGACTTCCTGGGGACAGGCTATCCAAGCGTGCGCTGCACTGCTATTCATTGGCAGTCTGTATTAAGCTGGCTTTGTGCACGCTCTCATCCCTGATATTCAGAGCGTCCCTGTGTATACACTATAGTAGTCAGGGACCGTTTGGTGAGCAGATTGCAACTTCACGTGCAGCCCCGACTGGAACCAGGTCTCCACAGCCATTGGTGACCAAGCAGGCTTCATTCACCGGGAATGCTGAAAAGTTTCCTTGTTTAAATGGGCATCTAATGCCGAATACAATGGCTCTGCGGGTTCATTTGCCAACAAGGCCTGAGAGCCTCTGTTTCGTTTCCGGAAAATAAGAGTCTTCCATGGGAGACATTCCTCAAAACTGCACGTCACTGAATGGGGCAACAACGATTATACTGGCTGTGTCTTTGGTGTGATACCTGATTCTCTCCGTTTCTCTTCAACGTACATCATACTACACTGAGTGCATATGCCTAGCAGAGCTGTATGAAATGTTTCCTGTATAAGAATGCCAACAGATGGTGCCCCCTGAGTGAAATGACCGATTCACTGTTACTTTTGGGAAGCATTATTGGTTCACCTATTGAATTCTACAATGTTTTTGATTTTACCTGTTCCTCTTCCATCCAAAGCAGTTGCTCCTCCGTTGGCAAGTATGAGTAAGAGCTGACAGGCCTCGCTCCCTCGTTGTGAGTGTGTATCAGCTTGGGAAACGCCATGTCAAAGGTCTACTGCGTTGGTTTTTATTTGCTGGTAGTTTTCTTCTTGCTGGGTGTACGGTGTAATAAATGATTCTCAAGGTACAGCTTGATTTATCATAGCAGAGCGATATGTCAATACTTCACATTTTTGGGAAAGAGCATGTAAATTGTGCCACACATTGAGAAAAAAGAGTGCTACACACTCACTTGTAGAAAAGCAGTACTTGCTTTCGTTTTGAATACTATGAAGTTTTTCCCGTTGCCGTTTCCCTATGCTGCGAAATGCAGTCATTCTCCCTTTTACCTTGCTGAATAAGCGCAGACGGCCTGTGTTAGGCTTGTTGTGAGGGTGCATCTTTCTTGGGAGACGGGTCTTGAACTGTGTGGGTGCACTCTTTCACGGTTATCAATGTTATTCTAACTTGGTGCATGCTCCAATAATGAGTCTCACAGTCGTCTTCTCATTTTCAGTTATGCTCTGCAGAGTTCTTCTGTTTGACCTAGGAAGACTTTAATCGGTCACGTATGGGAAAGTGCAGCTCAGTGGTGCCACCCGGTGGGCCATGGGAACTCCACAGTAGAGTAAGAATGCATGACTCGGTGAATTTACTGGGTGCATTCTGAAATCTTTCTCCTTTTCAAATTTTTGTGTTGTAGGAAACACAATTGATCCGCCAATCGCATTGACGAAAAAGAGCTGTCTGCCTTCCTTGTGCTTGTTTTGAATGCGAATCTCCCTTGGAAAATGCTTTGTAAAAAGTGTGCTGCCCTGTCATTTACTGGCCGTGAGTCCTCTAAGGCATTGGTGCATGGTGTAGTTCCTGATTGTCACTTGTTCCCAGTCATGTATATTACGATCTCCATGGCGACTGCTTTGGCTGTGCGTCTCGTCAGCCTTTCACATTCAGGAAAGCTCAACTCCACTGAGCCACAATGCGTGATCTCAGACATTCACAGTTACTGGTGGGAAAGCGTTGTGTGTGCCCGGGAGAATTCTTTGTTATACTTTCTTTATAGCTTTTCCTGTCCTGGGAAAACAATTGCACTGTGGATTGCTGTTGGGAATAGCCTCTCCTAGGCCTGCAGTGAATAGGCATCTTCCTTGGTGAAGTGTGTGCCAAATGTGTGCCGCAGTGTTATCTCATTGCTATGACTAGTATTCTTCATTGCTGCCTGCTGTAATACCTCATTCTCACTCTTTCCCCTTGATTTGTGATCCTTCCCTTAGAGGGCCTTTGCTTACGAGAGTGAAACGTGCGTGTTTCACGGATAGAACTCTGCGATACAAAGTGCCCCAATGAGTGATATAAGTGCTCCCCAGTGACGAGCAGGAGAGCATTATTTGTTTATGGGGAGAATTCTAAATTGTTTTTCCCTATGGCAACGAAACCTAGTAAGGACTACAAATGCTGTGCCGTTTTCATTGCTGAAGAAGCACGGAGAGCCTGTGTTAAACTGGTGGTGACGGTGGGACTTCCTGGGGACAGGCTATCCAAGCGTGCGCTGCACTGCTATTCATTGGCAGTCTGTATTAAGCTGGCTTTGTGCATGCTCTCATCCCTGATTCTCAGAGCGTCCCTGTGTATCCACTGTAGTAGTCAGGGACCGTTTGGTGAGCAGAGTGCAACTTCACGTGCAGCCCTGACTGGAACCAGGTCTCCACAGCCATTGGAGAACAAGCAGGCTTCATTCACCGGTGAATGCTGAAAAGTTTCCTGTGTTTACACGGGCATCTAATGGCGAATACAATGGCTCTGCGGGTTCATTTGCCAACAAGGCCCGAGAGCCTCTGTTTTGTTTCCGGAAAATAAGAGTCTTCCATGGGAGGCATTCCTCAAAACTGCACGTCACTGAATGGGGCAACAACGTTTATACTGGCTGTGTCTTTGGTGTGATACCTGATTCTCCCTGTTTCTCTTCAACGTACATCATACTACACTGAGTGCATATGCCTAGCAGAGCTGTATGAAATGTTTCCTGTATATGAATGCCAACACGATGGTGCCACCCTGAGTGAAATGACCGATTCACTGTTACTTTTGGGAAAGCATTATTGGTTCACCTATTGAATTCTACAATGTTTTTGATTTTACCTGTTCCTCTTCCATCCAAAGCAGTTGCTCCTCCGTTGGCATGTATGAGTAAGAGCTGACAGGCTTCGCTCCCTCGTTATGAGTGTGTATCAGCTTGGGAAACGCCATGGCAAAGGTCTACTGCGTTGGTTTGTATTTGCTGGTAGTTTTCTTCTTGCTTGGTGTATGGTGTAATAAATGATTCTCAAGGTACAGCTTGATTTATCATAGCAGAGCCATATGTCAATACTTCACATTTTGGAATGAGCATGTAAATTGTGCCACACACTGAGTAAAATGAGTGCTACACACTCACTTGTAGAAAAGCAGTACTTGCTTTCGTTTTGAATACTATGAAGTTTTTCCCGTTGCCGTTTCCCTATGCTGGGAAATGCAGTCATTCTCCCGTTTGCCTTGCTGAATAAGCGCAGACGGCCTGTGTTAGGCTTGTTGTGAGGGTGCATCTTTCTTGGGAGACGGGTCTTCAACTGTGTGCTGCACTCTTTCAGGGATATCAATGTTATTCTAACTTTCTGCATGCTCCAATACATGAGTCTCACAGTCGTCTTCTCATTTTCAGTTATGCTCTGCAGAGTTCTTCTGTTTGACCTAGGAAGACTTTAATCGGTCACCTATGGGAAAGTGCAGCTCAGTGGTGCCACCCGGTGGGCCATGGAAACTCCACAGTAGAGTACGAATTCATGACTTGGTGAATTCACTGTGTGCATTCTGAAATCTTTCTCCTTTTCAAATTTTTGTGTTGTAAGGAAACACAATTGCTCCGCCAATCGCATTGACGAAAAAGAGCTGTCTGCCTTCCTTGTGCTTGTTTTGAATGCGAATCTCCCTTGGAAAATGCTGTGTGAAAAGTGTGCTGCCCTGTCCTTTACTGGCATTGAGTACTCTAAGGCATTGGTGCATGGTTAGTTCCTGATTGTCACTTGTTCCCATTCATGTATATTACCCTCTCCATGGTGACTGCTTTGGCTGTGCGTCTCGTCAGCCTTTCACATTCAGGAAAGCTCAACTCCACTGGGCCACAATGCGTGATCTCAGACATTCACAGTTACTGGTGGGAAAGCGTTATGTGTGCCCCGGGAGAATTCTGTATTATTGTTTCTTTATACCTTTTCCTGTCCTGGGAAAACAATTGCACTGTGGATTGCTGTTGGGAATAGCCTCTTCTAGGCCTGTAGTGAATAGGCATCTTCCTTGGTGAAGTGTGTGCCAAATGTGTGCCGCAGTGTTATCTCATTGCTATGACTAGTATTCTTCATTGCTGCCTGCTGTAATACCTCATTCTCACTCTTTTCCCTTGATTTGTGTTCCTTCCCGTAGAGGGCCTTTGCTTACGAGAGTGAAACGTCCGTGTTTCACGGATAGAACTCTGCGATACATAGTGCCCCAATGAGTGATATAAGTGCTCCCCAGTGACGAGCAGGAGAGCATTATTTGTTTATGGGGAGAATTCTAAATTGTGTTGCCCTATGGCATCGAAACCTAATAAGGACTACCAATGCTGTGCTGTTTTCATTTCTGAAGAAGCACGGAGAGCCTGTGTTAAACTGGTGGTGACGGGGGACTTCCTGGGGACAGGCTATCCAAGCGTGCGCTGCACTGCTATTCATTGGCAGTCTGTATTAAGCTGGCTTTGTGCACGCTCTCATCCCTGATTCTCAGAGCGTCCCTGTGTATACACTATAGGAGTCAGGGAGCGTTGGGTGACCAGAGTGCAACCTCACGTGCTGCCCTCACTGGAACCAGATCTCCACAGCCATTGGTCACCAAGCAGGCTTCATTCACCGGTGAATGCTGAAAAGTTTCCTCTGTTTACACGGGCATCAAATACCGAATACAATGGCTCTGCGGATTCATTTGACAACAAGGCCCGAGAGCCTCTGTTTCGTTTCCGGAAAATAAGAGTCTTCCATGGGAGACATTCCTCAAAACTGCACGTCACTGAATGGGGCAACAACGATTATACTGGCTGTGTCTTTGGTGTGATACCTGATTCTCCCTGTTTCTCTTCAACGTACATCATACTACACTGAGTGCATATGCCTAGCAGAGCTGTATGAATGTTTCCTGTATAAGAATGCGCAACACGAGGGTGCCACCCTGAGTGAAATGAGCGATTCACTGTTACTTTGGGAAAGCATTATTGGTTCACCTATTGAATTCTACAATGTTTTGGATTTTACCTTTTCCTCTTCCAACCAAAGCAGTTGCTCCTCCATTGGCATTATGAGTAAGAGCTGACAGGCTTCTCTCCCTCGTTGTGGGTGTGTTCAGCTTGGGAAACGCCATGTCAAAGGTCTACTGCGTTGGTTTTATTTGCTGGTAGTTTTCTTTTTGGGTTGGGTTACGGTGAAATAAATGATTCTCAAGGTACAGCTTGATTTATCATAGCAGAGCGATATGTCAATACTTCCCCTTTTGGAATGAGCATGAAAATTTGTGCCACACATTGAGAAAAATGAGTGCTACACACTCACTTGTAGAAAAGAAGTACTTGCTTTCGTTTTGAATACTATGAATTTTTTCCCCCGTTGCCTTTTCCCCTATGCTGCGAAATGCAGTCATTCTCCCTTTTGCCTTGCTGAATAAGCGCAGATGGCCTGTGTTAGGCTTGTTGTGAGGGTGCATCTTTTTTGGGGAAAAACCCGGGTCTTCAACTGTGTGCTGCCTCTTTCAGGGATATCAATGTTATTCTAACTTGGTGCATGCTCCAATACATGAGTCTCACAGTCGTCTTCTCATTTTCAGTTATGCTCTGCAGAGTTCTTCTGTTTGACCTAGGAAGACTTTAATCGGTCACGTATGGGAAAGTGCAGCTCAGTGGTGCCCCGGTGGGCTATGGGAACTCCACAGTAGAGTACGAATGCATGATTTTGGTGAATTCACTGGGTGCATTCTGAAATCTTTCTCCTTTTCAAATTTTTGTGTTGTAGGAAACACAATTGCTCCCCCAAATCGCATTGACGAAAAAGAGCTGTCTGCCTTCCTTGTGCTTGTTTTGAATGCGAATCTCCCTTGGAAAATGCTGTGTGAAAAGTGTGCTGCCCTGTCATTTACTGGCTTGAGTCCTCTAAGGCATTGGGGCATGGTACTTCCTGATTGTCACTTGTTCCCTTCATGTATATTACGCTCTCCATGGTGACTGCTTTGGCTGTGCGTCTCGTCAGCCTTTCACATTCAGGAAAGTCAACTCCACTGGGCCACAATGCGTGATCTCAGACATTCACAGTTACTGGTGGGAAAGCGTTGTGTGTGCCCCCGGGGGAATTCTTTGTTATTGTTTCTTTAAGCTTTTCCTGTCCTGGGAAAAAATTGCACTGTGGATTGCTGGTTTGGGGAAAAGCCTCTCCCAGGCCTGTAGTGAATAGGCATCTTCCTTGGTGAAGTGTGTGCCAAATGTGTGCTGCAGTGTTATCTCATTGCTATGACTAGTATTCTTCTTTGCTGCCTGCTGTAATACCTCATTCCCACTTTTTCCCCCTTTATTTGTGTTCCTTCCCCTTTGAGGGCCCTTTTCTTACGAGAGTGAAACGTTCGTGTTTCACGGATAGAACTCGCATACAAAGTGCCCCCAAAGAGTGATATAAGTGCTCCCCAGTGACGAGCAGGAGAGCATTATTTGTTTATGGGGAGAATTCTAAATTGTTTTTCCCTATGGCATCGAAACCTACTAAGGACTACCAATGCTGTGCGTTTTCATTTCTGAAGAAGCACGGAGAGCCTGTGTTAAACTGGTGGTGACGGTGGGACTTCCTGGGGACAGGCTATCCAAGCGTGCGCTGCACTGCTATTCATTGGCAGTCTGTATTAAGCTGGCTTTGTGCACGCTCTCATCCCTGATTTTCAGAGCGTCCCTGTGTATTAAATATAGTAGTCAGGGACCGTTTGGTGAGCAGATTTCAACTTCACGTGCAGCCCGACTGGAACCAGGTCTCCACAGCCAATTTGGGGACCAAGCAGGCTTCATTCACCGGGAATGCGAAAAGTTTCCTCTGGGTTTTAAAAGGGGATCTAATGCCGAATACAATGGCTCTGCGGGTTCATTTGCCAAAAAAGGGCCGAGAGCCTCTGTTTCGTTTCCGGAAAATAAGAGTCTTCCATGGGAGACATTCCTCAAAATGCACGTCACTGAATGGGGGA